>CATIWF010005237.1:0-75248 GCA_949630135.1 Balakata baccata | reverse complement strand
CCCGCAATGTAGCATCATTTCTACTAATAAAAGCATCTTGATTTCGACAAGCAATAAAGTGTGCAGTCTCACGAACCACATTATGCATTTTCACATAACCTACCATGTCACCATCCAGCAACAAAGACTCATCTTTGAGCTTACCAATCCACCTAAACACTATGTTTCTTGCGTCTTCAATGGTATGCATGTCTTTTAATAAACCCAATCCCATACTATATCTTACTAAGTCCCGAATCTGAATATTAGATCTCCTATACAGAGCACAAAGTAAGAAAAATGACTTGAGTTCCTCCCCAGTGATCAGATTATTGTAGGTTGAGACAAAAATTTCACCTACAGTTACATATATTTCATCCTTGAAGCCAGACAGCCGCTTGACCATATCATTCCATGCATGTAATTCTCTATTTCGCAAATAAGAAGCAACCTTGTCAATCATAAAGGGATGCCCTGCACATTTGTTGACTATTTCAGTTGCCGTTGCCTGGAATTTTGCAGTTTTTCCTTCAGCTGCACTTGTTTCAAATAATCTCCATGCCTCTTCTTCAGGTAGAACTTCAAGTAAGAAATTTTTGTGTGCGCCCATCTCACGACATAATACATTTTTGCTTCTTGAAGTTAACAATATTTTACCTCCTTTTTCTTCGTTGCCAAAAGGTATTCCTATGGATCTCAAATCCAGTTTTTCCCAAATATTATCGAGAATGATGAGTACTGTAGAGTTCTTCAACCTCTCATACAGCAGACTTGCTCTTCCAGGCATTTCCTCTGCGTTAATTTCAGGCCCAATAAATCAGCAATGTGTCCTTGGATGCTTCTCAGATTGGGTGTCTGAGGGACAACAGCAGTAACTACAGAATCGAGTAACTTGTCATCTAAAGCTTTCCTGTGGACCTGCTTCACTATAGTGGTCTTTCCAATGCCTCCCATACCATAGACCCCAATCATGTTAACATTAGGATCTTTGAGTGCACCCATAACTTGGTTAAATAACAACATCCGGGGATATTTCTTCAAACGCGGTAATTAAAAATTTTATTTATATATTTACGGTAAATTTAAAAGTATTTATAAAATTGTGATAGATTTAGGAGAGAAAAAAAAGTGTGTACCAGTTACAATGGCGAGCAAGTGTGCCAGTTGGACTGGCTTGCAAGTGCGCCATTTGGACTGATGCACTCCTGGCGCACTCCGGCCAGGTGTCGCCCTATATTTTTTATTTCTAAAAAATTTTATAAATTTTTATTTCTTACATTTTACTTAATACATAATTAAATTCTACACATATATTTTATGTGAAATTTAATTTGATTCATTACATAGCAAATTTAATATATCATCCTGTAATTTATAAATTGTATCTTTATTTTTCTAAAAAATAATTAATTAAAATTTAATTAACAATTAATGGTCATACAATAATAATAATAGTAATAATAATAATAATAATAATAATAATAATTAACAATTAATGAATTAACTTTTAGAACAAATGATGTGCGAAAAAAATTTACTATAAGACAACTTTTATAAATTTTCTCTACATTTTTTCTTTCAAAATTTTTATAAATTATTATTTCTTAAGTTTTACTTAATATATCATTAAATTCTAAATGCTTTAATTTATAATTTATTAATTTAATTTAATTACTTAATTTTCATTAATTATTACTAAATATAATTTATCAAACTTTAATTTATAAATTATATCTTCATTTTTCTAAAAAATAATTAATAAAATTTAATAAATTAATTAAATAAATTAACAACTGTGCATGCATGAATAGTTGGTGTGCGCCACTTCATGTGGCGCACCTGTGCCACATAGACTGGCGTGCATCATTTCAAATGGCGCGTGTCGGTCAAACTACCAAAATAGAAATTACTGTTACAACTACCATAAATTTAAAAATTTTCCAAAAATTATCCCAAAATTGTAATTAGTTTGTGTAAACATTACAAACTAAGAAATATCCTAATGGCAAGCATTCGCCTCTATAAACAAATGGCGCCACTATCTGGTGTAGATGGGGAATTGGATCGAACATTTTTTCGTTTAGCTCTTCAATGGCATCGGTTTTAGTGTATGCTTTAATGCTTAGATGATAGCAAGTCTTAAAATTGGAACACAATCCAATACAATACTTCCTCATCGCTTCTTCTTTGCTATGAATGAGCTGCTCGGCCTCCAGAATTTCAGTTTTGGCAGTGCTCAACCAGTTGGCAACAAACTCATAGATGTGTACTTGTCGTCCATCACAACCATATTATTATTTGGTTCATATTAATTATTCATACTAAATTAATTAATGAAATATTGTTTAAATAAAAAATTGATTATATTCTTAAGACACTTTATTTTGTAATATATTTTTATTTTTCAATTAATTAGTCCACAACCTTAATTAGATATAAAATATATCTAACATTAGTTTCTTATTGAAGGTCCTATATAAAACTAAAAAAGAAAAAAAAATTGAAAAGAAAAGTAAAAAGGCGGGTAAGGTTGGAGGAAGGTGGTTGAGAGCATGCGGTTTTTGGGAGGACATGGGCACAAGTTTGCAAGATGACCCGAACCATTACAATCCATAGCACTAGAAGTTACCGAAGATGATATATTATTTGGGCTGTATCCAGATTGGTAAACGACACTTGTACCATGGGAAGATTGTTGTGACGAATTGATTAATGACCTTAGTCCCATGAAGTGCGTCCGCAACCTCTATCACAATTAGCACAACCTTGACGAGCCCCAAATTGGGGGTAGTGCTATTGCGTTACGTGATTCATCAACACTGCAAGTAAAATGTCCACATTAGAACTGAATTGGTCTAGATCAATGTTGTTAGACTCGGCCCATTTAATGAACCGAAATGGTAAAAAAACAAGAATTAATAGTTAAACTGAAGTTAAATTGGTCAAAATAAAATTACTTCAAATGTAATATTTAATATATTTATATATAGTAAAAATAGACAAAATATTTTATCTATAATATAAATATATTCAAAATATTAACATTCATAATTCAAATTAATACATAATTACATTCAAATAGATTTTTCAATATAACAAAGCATATATTTTATTTATTATTTCAATAAATAATATAAATATATGTTCAGTCTTTTATGTAAAAAATAAATATATGTATTTTTCACTTTATGTAGATACTAATATCTTAAAAAATATATTATAGTATTTATTTTTAACTAAAATAATGTTTTTATAAAATCAAAATAATTATTAATAGATATTCTGTTGAATAATAATTTATTAATAATTAAACATTTAGTAATATGAATGTTATATATTTGTAATAAGAATATTTTAATGGTGAATGTGGTCTAATGGCATGAAGCGATTGTGTAGTAAGCTGGTGTGCTGGGTTCGAGCATGAATCTCTATGTTGTCAAACCGGACCGGCTCTGCCTGTTCCCACTACGGTGTGCTGGCATGAAGTGATTCACGCGACAATACAAGTTCTCATTAGCATAGATTCCTTAATGGGGAGGAAGGAAGTCCTATAAAAAAAAAAAAAAAAAAAGAAAAGCAAAAAGGCGGCTAATTGTTTATTGTTAGTATAGATAACACTTAATCGTTTTTAGTTTTCTGACAATTTCCAATTCTTTATTGCATTTTATTGGATTTCATCGCCTTTATTATGTCTGCCAATATAAAAAGTTAACAAAAATGCCAAGCTTCATAAAGAAATAACACTCACGATGCACGTTATTGCCTGCACAACTCAACTTTTTTCCAATTCTGCTTTCGAGAATCTGTTAAAGAAGTGTCAACATGTGAAGGAAGCTTATCTTTGTCTGCCAATATCTCATGGGATACTAAACCCAATTTACATGGAATTTTGGCGCAATGGAAAAATGGCAGCTTATCTTTTTTGTGGATTCAAAATAGGGAAAAAATGCGAACTTAATTGAACGTTATCAGTTCATCAATTTTTATTGATTATATTTTTAATTTGAATTTTTCATAAATCAAACCAATTTATGAGCATTAAATTCTAAATGTATACAGTGACAGAGCTAGAATCCGAGAGTTAAGGGATAAATTTATTTTTTTAGGAGAAACCCTTAAATTAGAAGAACAAATCTAATTTTTTAGGGATAAATATTAAAAATGATATAAATTTATTTATATATATATTTTAAAAAATTAAAATGGGCAATTTTCTTATATATTATGATCCATGTTACGCATTGATGCATTCAAGAAGGCGTTCTAAATGGAGAACACAAAGAAGACATGGGTGGTGTTGGAATTTTCTCTTTACGATGAAAACAGGCAGCCAGCGTGTGAATGACAGTGATATTTGGGCCAGAAGTAAGATATTATCGGCTCATATCTACTGATTCATGGACCGATGCTGTGAGACTGTGCCCGACAGCTTGAAGTATTATTTATCAAGATTTATTATACCTATGAAGCAGCGTTAATTTTATAAATAAATCAAATTTATACAGCTATCAATCATATAATAGCATTTTTGTAAATATTTATCATTTGTCATTAAATAAAAATTTATTAGTTTATTGAAAAATATTCATTAATTCATTAAAAAAATTCATTATAAATAAAATAAAAGTTCATTACTTTATTAAGAAGATTCGTTACGAATAAACCGAAAATGTTTATTACAAATGAATTAAAGATTCATTAATTTATTGAAAAATGTTATTTATATTATTTAAAAAGGTTCATTACAAATAAAGTAAAAGTTCATTAGTTTATTTAAAAAAATTTATTAGTTTATTGAAAAAGTTTATTGCAAATAAATTGAAAAAATTTATTACAAATGAACTAAAAGTTTATTGGTTTATTGAAAAATTTTCATTAGTTCATTAAAAAAAGTTCATTACAAATAAAATAAAAAAAATTCATTAGTCTAATGAAAATGTTCACTATGAATAAACTAAAAAAGTTCATTACGAAATGAACTAAAGATTCATTAATTTATTGAAAAAGGCTCGTTGATTTATTAATAAAAGTTCATTTCTTATATTAATACAAGTTTATTTTATTTCTCTATATACTTGATTTAATTGATTTTTTTTTTGTATTTTCATTTGTAGGTATGAATTTATTGAATCATCTTCAAAAAAACTCAAAATGTAACAAAAAATCGAAGCAAAACGCACTAGAAAAAATAACAAACCGAAACAAATAGCATCTGAAAACGCAAAAAAAAAAAACATAATAACTGTTGATTTTGTTTTAAAATAAAATAAACATTTATCAATAAACTAAAGAACCTTTTACTAATAAACTAGTGAACCTATATCAATAAATGAATATGTGTAAGTTTGTTTTATTTACAAAAATGTCACAGTGCCTCTCACATGTATTTAGTCCATATTACAATATAAACCGGAGTCCACAATATAATTTGCGCCCTTGAAATAAGATATTATCAAGCCCATGTCTCCTCAAGATTAATCTAAAGATCAATAATAAAAAAATATTTTGCACAATTTGCATAACAAATTGAAAATATGTCTGCATTGTTCTAGTTATGTTTGTATAGATTTAGCCTACATATGACTAGTTTTAAGCAGATATATTTATATCTATATAAACTTAGAGCTCTTTTTGCACAGATCTATGTAATTTTTTAACTACTATTATACTATTTCAAAAAAAAATGTCACATTAATTTTAAAAAATAAATAACACATACATGTCATTGTCAAATTAAAAAAAAAGTTTGGAGCATAACGTTACTGTCAAACCAAATTAAATTTCTTCCGATGCTATATTTTATATAAAATTGAAATTATGTATATTTAAAAATTAAAAAATAAAGAATATAATTATTTTGATAGAAAATTGAAAGTTGAAGGTTTTTTTTATGAAATTTGCCCAAAAATTTTTATTGTTTTATTATTATGTGTTGCTGTCGTATCTATATCCTAATCTTTCAGAATTTATCGTGTGCCCATATTCTACCGTACCATATCCATGTCCATGATTCTTAGCTGTAACCTATATAAGAACAGGAAGTATAACTACAATCATAGAGAAAATAAATAGATGATAGAATTGCCTTCATCATAGATCAAGAGTCTGTCTTATTTCTATGATAAAAATCTGATTGCAATTGATGTATTAGCTGTAATCTATTTAATCGAATGGCGCAGTCTCTTGCAAATAATAAACATTTATCCCGATAATGAGAAAATTTGAACACTTTTTCTTATGTGCTTCACATTTGATTACTGGGTGCTCACTGAATTCCTTAGTATGAAGGATAAAGACAGCATGACCAAGCTTGGTCCGAATCAAATAACCTCACTGTGATCAATTATGTGTACAACAGAAGCCACCGCAAAGAATTAATCCCCAACCAGAAGTCAAACAAAAAATTCAAATAACAATGTTATATTGAAAGGAAGACCACCATCTGGGTGCTCAAGTGCAGTTCAAGTAAGAAAATAGTGAAGGTTTAATTACTTTAAAAAATTTCTGAACTTTACACTTTATTACAATTATATCAAATTCTATTTTCGAAACAAATTTAGTATAAGTATTATTGAATGGCACTACGAATCTAGCTAGCGCTGATATATATTGCTTAATCAAACTTAATCCAAAGCAATCTACGGCAGAGTCAACTAGATGATGAATATACTAGATTTATTACGAAAATAGAAATTCATATAATTAAATTCAAATTTTTAAAGAATTTGATATAATTACTTAATCAAATTCAATCCGAGGCAATCCACATTAAAATTAGCTAGGTTCTAAATGTGGTTCAACAATAGTTTGACACGAGAATATAATTATTTTTTTCAATCTTGTTTTGTATGTCGGCTGATAAAAATTGAAGTTGTCCGGTCTGCAAATTGGAGTAAAAGATACCGCTAGCACAAATCATCCATGTCTCTAGCCTTGGACTCTCAAGCTTCACCTCTCCAAGCAAGTCCTATTTTTTTTTTTATATGTAAGCATTTTATTTTATTAATACATGAAGGGAAAAACCACCTTAGCCAAAACTAAGATGAAAAAACTCATATCTAGAACTAAGCAACCTATCTAGAACTAAGCAACCTGCAAGAGCAAGATAAAGTCCTTGCTTCAAGCAAAAATAACCGCAAAAATGAATCGCAAAACTAGAAGAGGAACCTAAAAAGTGCAGCCAAATGCAAATGAAAGAAAAGAACAACCAACCAACTGAAAACCCAAAACAAAGCCTAACTAGCATATGAAAGGAACCTGTAAGCCATCAAAACAAATCCTAAAGCCCAAAAAAAGCCACACAAAGCCCAGCAATCTCAACACAATCAAAGCAAGTGGCCTCACAGCAGAAACACACAAAAAGAACTTCAGAATAGAGCATACAGATCATGAGGAGGACTCAATGACAACATCTTGACCCAGTACGTTGAAACTTGCCCTTAACTTCACACCTGACCCCAACTCTGAATAGCAACAGGTGACATAATGAGGGAGTTCATACTATAAGGGAAAAAAGGCCGAAATGATTTAACCCAAAGCCAAACCCTGTAAAAAATGAGATTGATGGTTGACTGGAAATCTGCTCGAGTGATTGAAAATAGTGTTATTTCTGCGCAGCCATTAAGACCAAGCTATTGCAAAGAACAAGGTGCGCTAGAACTGTTTTGGAAATATACCCGTAGCCAAGAAGTCCCATTGCAGGTAGAAATTGGACATATCACGAGGCATAGCTGAAGAAATACCCCCACCAATTTAAGAAGAAAGCCCAAACCTTCCAGGAATAATGATAGTGCAGTAACAAATGCTTAGTTGTCTCACCAAAATAATCACATACAACACCTATTTAAGGACAAAGTCCCAATACCTCTAGAAAACAGCATATCATTAGTTGTCAAACGTCCATAAAACGCAAACCAAGCAAATAGTTCAACTTTTGCTGGGCAAAGGTTCAGCCAAGGATTTATACATAAAGGATGTCCAAGATTCTTCGTGCAAAGATTTGAAGAATAGAGAGAATGCACAGAATAATTCTCGTCGTTACTAGCTGCAGCCCAACTTGTGCTAGCAAAGTCGTCAAACAATTAACATTCTACAACTCATAGTCATTCAATTAGCGGGTCCAAATAAAATTTTGGCACCAAATATTATCTATCCACGTCCCTATTTCCTTCACAAATGCAAATTTAGAGGTGGAAATGTCGTATAAAGCAGGAAATAAAACAACTAGAGGCTTACCTTGCAGCCAAGTATCTTCCTAAAACAAAATACTTCCACCATTACCTATCCTGAATGCAATATTCTCTTGAATGAAATTAGCTGCAGCATTATTACAGGTGAAAGATGCAGAGATACGTTTCCATACTGTTGAGAAATTGCTATGTTGAGTCACAAAGTCCAATCTATCCACCTTATACTTGTGCTTAATAACCCGAACCCATAATTTTTCAGGTTCCAAATGGAGCTTCCAAAACCACTTGAAAAGCTATGCTTTGTTATGCAGGACAATTTCACAAATCCCCAAGCCTCCTCTTTTAGATGGTGTGACCAACAACTCCCAGTTGACGCGATGGAGTTTAGACCTTAAAACAACGTCACCACTCTAGAAAAAAGGCATGAATGTGTTTATTAATGGAGTTAGCAACTAAGATAGGGATACGAAAAATGGATAAATAATAAAGTGGAAAAGAAGAGATAAATGCCTTAATAAATGCTAATCTTCCTGCTTGAGAAAGTCTTTTGCCTTTTCAAGAAGCAAGCTTTTTCTGAATCTTTATGATAATGGGTTTCCAAGTTGAAATTCTATTAGGAGAAGCGCCCAAAGGAAGTCCCAAATAAGTAATTGGCAAGGTTGAGACTTTACAGAAAATAGTAGATGTAATGGAATTGATACGCTCATCCTCCGTGTTAATGCCAACAATAGAGCTCTTGCTGAAATTTATCTGAAGACCTGAAGCCAAGGAGATATAATGAAGCATCCTTGCCAAATTGCAAAAATCTTGTAGTGAACCGCCATTGAAAATAATCATATCGTTAGCAAATTGCATATGAGTGATAACCGGACCATTAACCGGTAATTGATAACCACCCATAAGACCCATATCGTGCATCTTATTGATTAAATAAGTCAGAGGCTCGACAGCAATGATGAATAGAAAATGTGAGAGCGGAAACTCCTGCTTGACACCATTAAATATTTTAAATTCCTTAGTAGGCGTACCATTTACCAAAATAGAAGATTTGGAATTTGCAAAACATTCAAAAATCCAAAAACACCACCGGTTACTAAAGCCCATGTCAATCATAGTCTGTAGAAGGTAGCCCCATTTAACTGTATCAAAGGCTTTCTCAAAGTCGATTTTGAAAAAACAACAAGAACTTTTATGTTTCCTGCATGATTCATTTGCAATGAGGAAACTATTAAGAATTTATTGCTCAGCAACAAAAGCCGACTGATTAGGGCTAATGACTGAGCTAATTACTTGTTTTAATCTATTCGCAAGGATCTTGGTCACAATTTTGTACAAGCCATGAATGAGAGAGATAGGCCTAAAATCTTCCACTCTGCGAGCACCAATCTTTTTAGGGACAAGAGTGATAAAATAGCATTTTATGTCATCTGGCAACTTTCCTATATTATAGAACTAGAAGATGAGCTTGTAGACATCCTCTTTAATAAAGCACCATGATGTCTTATAAAAAAAGAAATTCACTCCATCCGGTCCTAGAGCTTTAGAAGATCCACAAGACCGAATGCTTGTTTAATTTCTTCCTCACTAAATGGTGCATCAAGATCATTAGATTCAGCAAGAGAAAGTTGTCTCATATGGAGACCACGGATACTAGCTGCAAAACCAGGTTCCTTGTTAAATCTTCTAGAGAAATGATTGTAAAAAAGTTGTGAAATCGAAGCTTGATCTCTGTACTTAGATGCGCCATCAGTGATGCAAGAAATGAAATTCCTGCTTTGCCTGGCTAAAGCATGTATATGGAAAAACCCATATTGCGATCACCCAGCTTGCACCAAGAAACACGAGACTTTTGCCTCCGGGTTGATTCTAATTGTTTATATAAGGAACATTTTTCAGCATGTAGTTGACAAAGATGTTCAGTTTCTGAAGTAGAGAGAGGTTTAGATTCTGCTAAAGTCTCCAAGGAATGAATAATGTCATCAACAGAATTAAGCCTGGTGTTCAGATTACCATAGACATCCTTATTCCACTAAGATAAAAATCGAAGTTTCCTCAACTTAGTGTTCAGTGTAAGGTGACAAGGCAAAGATATCCAGAAATCCCGAATAAGATAAGCGAAACCAGGATGAGACCACCAACTATTGAGGGTGCAACAAGGCTTAGGACCAAAGTTCAAAGTAGTGTTACTAAGTCACAAAGCGTTAAGATCTGAAGGTCCTCTAGAAAGAGCCATTTGGACAGAGTTAGGAACTGAACACAACCACAAATGATTGACAAGGGCCCTATCAATACGACTCATAGCCAAACTATTACGCCAAGTAAACCCACCTCCCTGCAGGGCAAGATCAAGCAGCGAACAGTTTGCAATGAAATCATTAAACTGGCGCATACCTGGCGGAGTCGGAGAAAAAGGAGAGCATTCCTCAACCTTGCAAATTTGATTAAAATCACCAAAAAAGGAGAACGGGCTTATCAGTAGAAGCAATTAACTGTTGTAGCTGATTCCAAAATTGTGCTTGTTGTGAGATGAAAGAAGAGCAAGGCCCATAAATAGATATGACACAGCAGATGAGATTCTCAGCCAAGAAATGCCCGAAGAGAGCAATCCAATGTCTGTGAATGTTGACATTAGAGCAACAGAGAGCAGATTTATTCCACGAAACAAGAATGCCACCTGATCCCTGATCAGTGGCAGAAGAGAAAACCCAGTCCACATTGAGTGAACCCCACAAATTTCGAACAACAGGGAAAGCAACGGATGGGCTTTTTGTTTCGACAAGGAGCACCATATCAGCTTTGCATTTATTAATTAAATTGCGGATATGTCGATTTTTCTTAACATCTTCGATCCCTTTACAATTCCAAGAAATAAGACTAACCATTGATAAAAAAAATGAAGATGAAGAGGAGGTAAGACTAGCTTACTATTGGTGGGTCTTCCACTCAGTTGAGCCATGCTCAATAATTGCAATAATAGCCTTAGAAACCTCATCATCTGTGGCCGAAAAAGAGAACCCCAGCTTCTTTCCCAAACTATTTGTGCGGCTTCTACAACATTGGAAGAAGGTTGAAGATGCCACTTATTAGTACGTGCAATATCACTTGAACTTGGGCTCCAAGGCTCGGTAGAAGGGTTTAGCTTGACTTTAGTTGTTGGGAATTTCATATAAATGCGGAAAATTGGATACCGATTTATATTTTCATGGGTGCACAAATTTTTTTTTTAATTTTATTGAAATTAATTTTATAAAATTACAACAGTATTTAAATTTTAAAATCATCCAAAAATATATTCATACGGTATATTTTCGATATACCTTCGATACATACCTTGAGCATATATTGGTTCAATCTTCACTAATAAAAAAAATTAGAATATAAAGAATTAATTATTAAAGAAGAAAAAAAATATAATTCAATCAAAATTCTCAAACAAAAATAGTTTGGTATACCTTGAGGATACTTTGAGCCTAAAACAGTTTTGAACAAAGGCTATAAAGTCCAGTATACATTGGACATACTTTAGATATATCTTGAGAATACTCCTAAAACAGTTGTAAACAAAGGCTATAAAGTCCGATATACCTCAGACATACCTTGGATATATCTTAGAGATATTTTTGGCCTAAAACAGTTGTAAACAAAGGCTATATAAAGTCTGGTACACCTTAGACATGCCTTGGGTATATCTTGAGAATACCTTTGAACTAAAATAGTCGTGAACAAAAAATTATAAAGACCGGTATACCTCAAACATATATTGGGAATACTTTAGGAATTTCTTAAGAATACTTTGGGTATACTTTGAGTATACTTTGAGAATATTTTAGTGATTTTCACCAAAAAAATAAAAACTAAAAAAGAAATTCAATAACATAGCAACAAAACTAAAAAAAAAATTAAACAAACTCAATCTCAAAGCTTTTTCTTAGAGCAACTTCACGAACTCATCAAACTTAGAGGAAAAGCCAAATATTAAAAATAACTGTAACATCATTATGAATCTCCACTGGTAATTTTTCTCTTCTTCGAAGAAACACATGGGAGGAAGGCAACGAGATCGAAAAAAGAACAAGAAAGCCTATGATAATGGATCTCGAAGAAGATAAAGAAAATGAATAATTCGATAAAAATGAAAAATTTTGGTATTGAAGAAAATTTAAAAAAAAAATTGAAGATAAATATGAAAAAAATATTAAGTGATGAAATTTCCTCTTAGTTGTTTTAAAAGTTGTTTTCGGGCCATCTTTACTTGGTTTTTGGGCTTTGGGTTGTAGAAGATCAGCAATTGCTTTGTATTTGTGTTTAGACCGACGGGTAAAAAGGCAAAGGGCTGGGTGGGTACATTTTCTGGGCTGGGCATGTAAGTTGGTTTCTAGGATTGTTGTGTCATATGAAGTGGAGGTATTGTCAATCACGTGATCCTTTGCGGGGCTTGGTACTGCATCAGAAGACCCGATAAAAGAATGGCCATTTGTAGAAGTTGTCCCCTGCTGACTTGCTTTGACCAATGACGTGTCATCTTTGCATAAATTAAGGGAGCCACTATCAGATGAATTAAGAGACCCAGATTGATTTGGAGACCCTTCCAAAAGCCGTGGAGAAGGGATTCCTTCAACTAGAAGCCCATCTTGAGCAGGAATAAGATCTTCCGATTTCGTAGATATTTTTGAATTCGAAAATTCAAAGTCAGATTTCACATCATCATCAGAAGGAGAATCTTCCGAACAAGCCAAAGAATTGTCGCCGGAGTTTGATGTAGAGCTCGAACAACCACTTGAATTGCAGCAACTATGATCAGTATAAAAAAGCCGACAAGGATCCTCTTGAACCAAAATGTTAAAATTCAATTCTTCATGAGCAATACTTAATGACTGATGAATTTCAGAATTTCTGGTAGTGCTAATTAAAATTCTGGCAGTGTCAAAACGAACACACTTATGAGTGTCCGGGTCAAGAGCAATATATTCGCCGAAGAACCTTGAAAACCACTTAAAAAATTCCACATTCCAGAGATGAAGCAAGTCCTATGTGGAAATTAGTGGAAATGGTTGCATAGTTTACTTATTTCTCTTTTTTATGGCTGCATGAAATTATAAGATATAAAGATATGCAAATCACAGATAAAATAACACCGGCAATATAGAAGTAATTAAAATTCATTTTTAAAAAGTGAATTGTTGAGCATGGCTGATATATATAGTAAGTGGACAGATGCCGGAGCAGAACATAGTGACAAAACGTAAGCAGGGAGCAGAGCGATAGCATCTATCCATTGGGGAGTTTATTGGTTATTTAAAGGGTTACGATTTAAATGGGTTGGGAGTGTGGGGGCAACGCTCCTACGATATGGTACATGGGCAATCTTGTAAAATTGTACATTATAGCTTATATATATATATATATTGTAACCTTGACTATTCTATCAATCAAAGAAAGACAGCATCCACTCCCGAAGATGTAGGCACATTGCCGAACCTCGTTAAATCTTGTGTTATTTGATTTCCTTATTCTTGCTATTCTGTTTTCATTATTTCTCAACATGAATACATCTTGATATATAAGAGTTAATAAAGATCAAATTATATCTGCATATATCATTCAACAAACTTTGTTTTCAGGATATATATGAGCTAAAGTTCAGTCCTCTACTGAGAACAATATGAACAATAATGCATTTCATTTCATAATTGGCCCTTTACATATATAATTTGCTAAAGGGGTTGGTTTGCTGCTATTGAGTCGTTTATTAATTTAATCTCCTGACCTGAATTTCTGAAATAATGTTAGAATTACATATAGTAAGGTGCAATAGAATTGCAGCCATAGTCTGATCCTTAAAACCGAAGAATTCAATCTCGTGCAGTGAACAATTAACAGTTTCCCGCATGTTTTAGATTTGGTGTTGAAAGATTTGAACCTGATAATATAATAGTATATTACATTGAATAATCTGAAATTTATGACTGGATAAATAGTATTAGTTAAATCTAAGCAAAAAATGGCTATAGAAGAATAATGACAAATCTATTTCAAAAATTTAACTAATCTAAATTTATGATTTTTATTTTTTTGATAAGCATAATAATTTTATTAACATAATTGAGAAGAAAGACCATCATAATCAACCCTCCCTAGAAACTAAGCAAATCAAGACAGAACATAAACTAAGCAAAACAGCAAAAAAACCACATACCATAAAAGAACGAAGCCAAAAAAAAAGAAAAATACAAAATTAAACCGAGGTGGCATTAACTCACTGCATTCAAATGAAGAGCATCCTACTCAATAAGATCTGTCAAAATATTTGCTACCATATCTTCTTCAGCATAAAAAAAAAAAAGCCAAACTTCTTGTTTAACTGAATGATTTGTTCTACCTTAGAGAGATGCTCACTAGACGAATCTAGAAATTTTTTATTATTTTGAGCTATCTCACTACCTGTGGATTTCCAAACGGATGTAATTTTCATTTTAGATTTTAAATTCTCTTTACCTTTGCCTCGTAATTTTCCCTTTAACACAAGGGGTGGACTTAAGTTTGCATCTAAATGATCTTCAGATATAATGGTAGGAGAGTAAAAAAAAAAAGGGCCTTACAAGCATTACAATTCGGGCCTTGTGAAAATGGGCTTGAAGGGCCATTAGCTAAATAAGAAGACAAGCCTTGTGATGCTTGGTGTAGTAAAGTTCTTGCTAGGCCCTTAGCTGTTAAAAGAGGCAAGCCTTGTGATGATTGGCCAACAATTGGGTCTGACTTGCAATTCGACTGGTATTAGTTGGACATAAATTTGAAGTCTTATCTGCTCAAGAGATCCTTGCAACTAAAAACACATTATTGCCGGCCCCAATCTCTTGGTTAGAAGTGCCGCTAGCCTATATGGCATTGTTGATCACATTTTCCATTATTGCTTGGTCTGCCATGTGGTCACAAGACAAGTTTTTATTTGCATTTGGAATTGTTGCTTGAATTTCCACATGGTCACAAGAGAAGATTCCATCTGCATTAAAATGAGATAAAAGCATTTGCCTATTTGCCTTATTTTTAGGAGATTGACAATCTCTAGTTTCTGCAAACTAAGTAGCTGAAATGGAAGCTGAGATTTCACAATTGATACCTATTGAAGAATCCATTAAAAAATTGCTCAAATCATATGCCAAATTTTTTCTGCCAAAGAGTATTGATTGTTAGGATCTCGTGGAGGTTCCGTTTCTAAAAAGGAGGATGAAATGTCATCAAGCTCTATTTTTCCGTAACAAATTAGAGCTCATAACTTTCGTCTCTAACTTTGCGTTCCTACAAGACTGAAAGTGAATGGAAAACCGGAATCCTTACTATATGATCAGCAAGAATGTGCTTCTAACTCAGGAGGTTGCATTAACTTATAGTCTGCTTATTATGTACGTTACGTGATAGATCTTGACATTGACTCATCTATTTTCTTTTGCAGGAGAAGACTTGAGGAAATTAGTGAAGACCTCAAAAAAGAGGAAGACCTTTAGTGATGAAGACCCTGATAAGTGGAAAACTCCCTAGAAGGTCAGCTTGCCAAGGCTGAGGGACAATTGAAGTCTAGCAAAGAAGAGAAAAAAAAGCTAAGGCAAGAATCTAAGGACCAAGTTTAGTTAATCTTTGAGCATGAAGAGATCGAGCAGTTGAAAGAGAGAGCAAAGTCCATCATGCTGCAAATTGTTGACATGGAGGAGGCTAAGGAGTTTATCCTTTAACAAATCCATGAGAAGTATCCCTCTTTAGATTTTAGCTTTATCCACGACTCTGACGATGAGGAAGAGGTGGAGAGAAGTGAGGGCCTTTTGAATATGGAGGGGAGTTTAGCTAATGAATCTCATCAAACCAATTGATTTCTCTTTGTAATTTTGTTTTTTTTTTCATGGTCCTTGCTTGACTAGCTGTAACTTTTTGTACCTTGACTCGATACTCGATAATTTATTGGCTTTTCTTTTATACTAGCCTTACAGACTTTTAGTGATCTTATTATTTTGAAATGCATTTTAACATGGACTCCTTTATGAATGGATTATTGATCTTTGGGGTCCGTTGATATTCTTAAGGATATATGTAGGCATGGATATCCATTTTGTTAGTGGACTTTTGCTCTGAGGATCTTTGGATCTATTATAAAGATCCATTTGTATACTGATCTTCTTTTTTGGTTGGGATCTAAAGATCACTTTTCCTTTTTTTGGGATCCATTTGTACACGGATCCACATGCAAGATTGCAATAGCCTCTGAGAAAAAACTTTAATTTTGTTTATGGAAATAGGTTACATTCTAACCCCTCTACTGAAAGTATTTCTTTAAGTTTCTAGCATTCCATGTTCAAGGGAGTATCTTTCTAGTATGGTCGGATAACTTATAGGTTGATGGACCAATTACCTGTGAAATAATATAAGCTCCTTCCTAATTTTTGTCCAACTTCCTGACGCCAGCTTCCCCTTTTCGAATATCCCTTCTCATCAAGACTGGATCTCCCTTCTGAAAGCTTCTAGGTCTTACTCCTTTGTTTAAAAATCTTACTACTTTGTTTCTATATGCTTATGCTTTTATTGTTGCAGTTTCTTTCACTTCATCAAGGAGATCCAGGTTAGCCTTCACCTCATCGTCATTTCTTTCCTTGTAGCAGATTGTTCTAAAGCTTGGGATACCAATTTCAACAAGGGTAACGACTTCCTTCCCAAATGCTAGTTTGAATGGGGTTTCACCGGTAGAGGTCTTTGGTGTTGTTCTATCTGACCATAGCACATTCGAGAGGTGATCTATCCATTCATATTTAGATTGCCTTAACCTCTTCTTTAGGCCTTGCACTACAGTTACTTTCGTCATTCCATTGGTCTGGGGGTGTGCCACAGAGGTGAAACAAAGGTCAATCTTCAAGTTCTTACAAAATGTTCTGAACTTTTGATTGTCGAACTATTTGCCATTGTCAGTGATGATTTTGGCAAGAATGCCAAATCTACATATGACTTCATCAAAGGAAAAATTATGAATCCTCCTTTGGGTGATGGTGGCAACTGCCAAAGCTTCTACCTACTTGGTGAAGTGATCAATGACAACTATGAGAAACTTCTTTTGCACTTTAGCTATTGGGAAGGGTCCCACAATATCGATACCCCATTGAGTGAATGGCTATGCTGCTCCTGTTGGCTTTTACTACTCTTGAGGAGTATTGATGTAGCGACCGTGTTTTTTACAACTGTCACATTAGTAGCCTTGTAGAAGAGCCTTTCTCATAGTGGCTTTAATGGCCTCATATGCTTTGCCGATCCCTTCGTGGATTTCTTTTTGGATGCACTCTCCTTCTCCTTGCTTTACACATCGAAGCCATGGATTGGTATGAGATATCCTATATAGTATGCCCTCGTGATATGCATATCCTGAGGCCTTCTTATGAGTTTCCTGTACTCGGATTCTTCTTTAGGAGTCTTGCCTTTCTCTAGCCACTCGATGATTAGTCTCATCTAATTGTCTGTGCTGATTGAGAAGACTACTTTAGTAGAGTGACTTAGCGAAGTGAGAGATCATGTTACAACATTTTTGGGAAAAGGTCCTCCTTCTAGTGCTATTTTTGGCAAAGGATCGACTTTTATATTTATTGATTGGGGGATCTGCTCAATGGTCCACTTAATGACTTCTTTTTCTAGGAGCGTGATTTGTTGTCTTATTTTCTCCAAGTACTTCACCATTTATGTATCCTTTGCTTCGAATTTTTTTTATTTGCTTGGTGATTAACTGGAAGTCATTCCGGATGGTGAGTTTCGCTGGCCTTACCTTCTTGGATGCCTGATGCCGAGAAGCATGGCTTCATATTCTGCTATGTTATTAGATATTAGGAACAATATCTGTATTACACACTCGATTTTGAATCCTATGGGGTTAGTAAGGATGATGCGAGGTACTACTTTGCCTAATCCTGATGCTCAGTCTACATGTAGGATCCATGGTTCCCCTTCGTGTTGTTCTTCTTCTTATTCTTCTATATTACATTTAGTTATGAAGTCAGCTAGAATTTGAGCTTTCATTGCCCTTCTTGGCTCAAAATGCACCCTGAAGCTTCCTTTCTAAGCAGGCCATTCTACCACTCTTCCTATGGTGTTTGCTTTGTGCAAAATCTTTTTGAGAGGTTGATCTGTACGTACCAGAATCTGGAATCCTTCGAAGAACTGAGAGTTTTTATTATCAAGTATAAGACGAATGCCATTTTTTCTGACTTGGAATATCTTATGTCTGCTCATTGAAGAACTTGGCTATAGTAGTAGATAACATATTGTTCTCCTTCCTCTTCTCAAACTAGGACCATACCTACCGTTTCTTGGGTAGTGGATAGATTCAGGTAGAGTGTCTCACCTTGAACGGGTCTACTAAGTAAGGGTGGTGAGGCCAGGAAGGCTTTAAGGTCCTCAAACGCCTTTTGGCATTTATCATTCCATTTGAGTTTCTTCATGCATTTGAGTGCTTCGTAGAATGGCAAGCATCTTCTGACAAAGCAAGAGATAAATCTTCCTAGGGCTATGATCCTTCCATTGAGCTTCTGAACTTCTTTCATGGTTTTAAGAGGAAGCACATTTATAATAGCCTGTATTTTTTCTGAGTTTGCTTCGATCCCTCTTTGTGAGATCATAAACCCTAGGAATTTTTCGGAATGGACTCCAAAAACACATTTTTTTGGGTTTAGCTTCAGCTCGTACTTTTTTAAAATAGATAGTGCTTCTACTAAGTCCTTTGAATGATCTTGTGGTTTGACACTTTTGATGATTATGTCATTAACATACACCTCAATGTTTTTGCCAATTTGGTCTTTGAACATCTTGTTCACCATGTGCTAATAGGTGACTCTAATATTTTTCAATCCAAACAGTATGGCAGTGTAGCAATATAGGCCTTTGTCTATAATGAACATAGTTTTTTCTTGATCCTTCTCCTCCATCAGTATCTAGTGATACCTAGCATATGCATCTATAAATGCATACATTCTGTATCCCACTCTAGAATCTATCAGTTGATCGACGTTAGAGAGGGGATAAAGGTCCTTCAGACAGGCCTTGTTGAGATCCTTAAAGTCAACGCACATGCGTCATCTCCAAATTTGAATTTAAAGAGACCTTGCTACATAATTAATAGGCATTAGAAGATTCCTCTCCTTCTAACTAATTAGAATCTTGCATAAAAAGGGGTATAATTTTAGGATTTGAAACAGAATTCAAATTTGAAACTAGAAGAGGATCACTAATATCGATTTCCTCATCAGAGTACGACGAAGTAGCAGAGCTTGCAGTTGTTTGTTTTGAGCCACTAGCATTAGGGCAAGAACCCAATACATAGGAGCAAGCTGATCAATTATGAAAAAAGCCCTGCAATAATACTTGATAACCATATCACAGAATTTAAGATCCTCATGAACAAAAGATAAATTGTCATTGATATGTGATGTATGGGTTAGGCTTATAAGAATTTTAACAACATCGAAATGCTTCTTGTTGATAGTATCTAGGTCAAGAGAGACAATCACCATAAAATTTTGGGAACCATGAAAAGAATTTATGTGTCCATAATGAATAAGAACTCCATGGCATCACATAGGAACCAGTTTGGGATCAAATAATCGAACATAGGAAAACCAATGACCAAGAAGATCATACTTGAAATCAAGAAAAGCATTGAGTTTAGAAACATCGCTAAAATGAAGTAGAATAAGATTCCTACCCATAGGAGAGGCTTGGACACATTCATACCCTGCCTTGAGGAGCAAATCTTGAATTGTGAAAACATTTTTAATGTCATGCAGGGTCCAAATAGCATGCAATGGAGCCATTCTTTAGGGACAGTATTACTTATGAAACGACCATGAACCATATTGGTATTTGATTCAAGAGAAGGCTAGAGAGAAGGATACTTTCTATTGATGGTAACATCTGCATGGGATCTATAATTGCGTTTGGTGATAGTTGTGAGTGGCCGGAGGGGCAAGGGGTTATGCTTTGGTTTATCATCACTATAAGGTTGATAAGGAAATGGCTTAGTTTGAAAAGCCTTGCTATAATAGACTATCTTGCCTAAAAGCTTATTAAAACCTATGGATACTATGTTGATATATTTTAGAATCGTATGACAATCTCTAACAACAGAAAGTTTAATGAATCCAAAAGTTTTACCTCGAGAGTTGAGTTGTGTCGAGTTGAAAGTTTCTTTAACAAACCAAAATTTTGTCTAAAAGGTGGAGAAGAATGGGAAAAGATAGGTAGACTCTTGAGGATATGAGGAGGAGCTTCTCTCTTTATGAATTTGATTTTATTTTTTTCTTTTTATTAATGATTAATTCATAGACTTAAGATATATCAACCTACCGCATTTTGAGACTTGTAAATATGTCAAATTTTTGAAAGACACCAAGGATGATACTAGAGTTCTCAATCTATTGCACTCCCATACTCTTAATACTTGTAGATTCTCAAAAAATTTCTGGAGGTTATTAACATGCATCAGGGCTTTGAGATTTGGCAACTTGGATAGGACCATTTTGCTAAACCATGGTAGTGATGCTTGATGATTCTCATTCCTAATGTTCAAGTCATGAATAATTATTTTTTCTACTGAAGAATTACTTAGAACAAACTTCTTCATATTTGGAAAACTACTAGATGGAAGAACAAATTCAATCACCTTCAATTTGCATGAGAAACCATATCCATATTTGCCACTGAATATGTTTTTGAAAAAGTCTCATTCTATTTTCAATTTTTCAAAACTTGTCATCACAATCTATAAAACCTAAACAAAAGGAAAAGACAAGAAAAATCGTTATTTTTCAAAATAGACTGGTCACAAAATTGAAAATTTTGAACTAGACACAACATGAATTCAAATTTTTATGCAACTTTTTAATTTTATCAAATCTATTTTAATGATTTTTTCTTTTAAATGAATCCTTGGGAAATCTTCAGAGATTCACCACATCAAAAGAATACTCCAAATATTATTAAATTTAAAAGAAATAAGTACAATCTACAGATGAAAGAAAACAATCAGAAAAGAAAATCAATTGAATTCTGTATGAGTAACAATAAAATGCATCTGAGAAATATGGAGGCATCGAGACCAGTACGAGGGCAAATACCATGGGACATTAGTGCTTCCTGTATTTAAGGAGATGGACAATATATGTAGAATCACTCTTAAGCCAGATATTAGCCCAACTGTAGTCCCTGGTTTTACCAACCGGTATAGATAGCAACTTTTTGTTCGGCCTCAAAAGCAAAGCAACCCTTTAGAAAGCCCCTGCATATACGAAAGACACTCTATTTTAATGATTGTAATCAGACTTAATAAACTAATTCCAACTTATAAGTACTGCATGCAATTTAGAGAAGAATATCATTTTTCAAATTGAAAATTTGAGTAATTGGAAATTGACTACTCTTATATCAATCAATGAATTCAAAAAAAAAAAACATCAATTAATCAAATACATTAGATATTAGTATAAGTTGAGTATTAATTTTCAAAAAGCATGTGTTTTATCAATTAATACATAAATATTTTTGGTAAATGATAAGTATGTACCCTTTTTGTAAACAATGTTGGAATGGTGTTATTAAGATTATCTTTCCATTTCCATTCATACTCCTTCCCTCCTGTCTGAACTTGGCGAAGTTTTGGTATATTTATGACTGGAGCAAACATCTTCATTTTGGGACATTTTATAACAAAAAGCTCTTCCAAATTGGGGAAATCGAACAAAATATTTTTCTTTATACAAAAACTTGTAAGGTAAGGAAGGTCATCAAGTACCAAATATTCTAGTTGACTGAAACCAATCTTGTCATCCTTTATATCTGATTCAACCACTACTACATTTTTCATTTGTTTGCATCTTCCAATATACATTTTTTGAAGTTGCACAAGACTCTTAGCTATTGAGATAGTTATTAAATATCTTAGTCCATCACAATTTGACACTTGTAAAAATGTCAAATTTTTGAAAGACACCAAGGGCGGCACTAGATTTCTCAATCTATTGCACTTCCATACTTTCAATACTTGCAGATTCTCAAAAAATCTCTGGGGATTTTCAACAAGCACCAGGTGTTCCAGATTTGGCAGCTCAGATAGGATTATTTTTCTAAACCATGGTAGTGATGCATGATGATTATTGCTAATGGTCAATTCTTGAATAATTATTTTTTCCACTAAAGAATCACTCAGAACAAGCTTCTCCATAGTTAGAAAACTATTAGATGGAAGAACAAGTTCAATGACCTTCAATTTGCGTAAGGAATCATATCCATATTTGCCACTCAATATGTTCTTGATAAAGTCCCATTCTATTCTCAGTTCTTCTAAGCTTGCCATCACAATCTATAAAACCAAAACAAGAGGAAAAAAAAAGACAAATCTTTATTTTTCCAAAATGGTCTGGTCATGAATTAAAATTTCTATAGGAATGTAAAAGCCTTAATGACATACATGCACATTAGACACATCAAGAATTCAAATTTTTATGCAATTTTTTAATTTTATAAAAACTATTTTAGTGATAAACTTGATAAACTATTCCAACTTACGAATACTGCAAATAAGAGAAGACTGTCATTTTTCAAGTTGAAAATTTGATTAGTTGGAAATTGACTACACTTGTATCAATTAACGCATTCAAAAAAACTACATCAATTAATCAAACGCGTTAGATATTAATATAAAGAATCATTTGTCAAATTTAAAATTTGATTAGTTGGAAATTGACTACACTTATATCAATTAACACATTCGAAAAAACTACATCAATTAATCAAACATGTTAGATATTAATATAAGTGTAGAAGAAGAAGTGTTATTTAGTTTTAAAGAAAAAAGAAAAATATTGCAGCAAAAGAGAATGAAAAAGTGTTATTTAGTTCTAGAGAAGAAAGAAAAATATTGCAGAAGAAATGTTGGAGAAGAGAAATGATGATCACTTAATCATTAACTTGAAAGCCATTACATAAATAGTAAAAAACTGAAATCTAACCACTAAGATCATGGCTAAAGGACATCCCATGATCACAACAGAAGTTGCAACTACTTCTTAAAAATCTAGAAACTATTGACTAAATCAAAAATTAAATTAAGACATGACACATGGACCATATAACTGTAATCCAAAACACAAACTCTAATACTCCTTGTTTAGGAGCTGCATACTCCTAGCTTTTCTCGGAAGCCTTCAAATCTGCTAGCTGAAAGTGGCTTGATGAACAAATTAGCAAGTTGCTCTTTTGAATTGCAATGAGTCAGCATGATATCACCTTCCTTATACACTTCCCTTAGGAAAAAGAGTTTGATGTTGAAATGCTTTGTCTTGCCATGGAATACAGGATTCTTAGATATAGCTATAGCTACCTAATTGTCCACAAATATCTTTGTACTTCCCTTTTGTTCCATTTTTAGATCTTCTAAAACTTTCCTCGGCCATATAGGTTGATTAACAGCTATGAACTCTACCTTTGCAGTGGATTGAGCTACAGTCTCCTGCTTCTTTGAACATCATAAAAAGATACATGAACCAAGTGTGAAGTAATACACTGAGATGCTCTTCAGGTCATCAGCTGAGCCTCCCAATCACTATCTAAAAAACAAGTTAGTTTCAACTCTTTGCCTTTTCTATACTTGATTCCAAAGTTATGAGTCTCTTTGACATATCGAATGACTCTTTTAGCCGCTTTAAAGTGTAATTCACTTGCACAATGCATGAATCCAGATAGCACACTCACAGCATTTAGAATGTCTGGCCTGGTTGCTGTGAGATACATTAAGCAACCAATCATCTTCTAAATTGACCTTGATCAAATGGTTCTGCACCATCATGCTTGCTGAGCTTTTCCTTAGCAACCATAGGAGTGTTGATAACTTTGCACTCATCAAGCCAGAACTTCTTTAATATCTCCTTAGCATATTTCTATTGACATACAAAAATCTCATCCTTTTCCTTTCTAACCTCCATGCCAAGAAAGTAAGTCACCATGCCTAGGTTTGTCATCTCAAAGCTCTGCTTTATCTTTAACTTCTCCTTAATCAAATTTGGCTTGCTTCCAGTGACTAATAAGTCATCCACATACAGTGAAATGACAAAAACATCTGCACCTATTGACTTAACATACAAAGTGGGCTCTGAAAGGCTTTTACTAAAACAAATATTCATCAATTCTGCTGTACCAAGCCCTTAGTGCTTGCTCTAAGCCATAAAGAGCCTTTTTTAGTAAATAAATTGTATCTTCCTCTCCTTCCTTCACACAGCCTGTTGGTTACTCAACAAAGATCTCTTGTAAATAACCATTCAAGAATGTAGACTTTACATCAAGCTGGTAGACTCTCCAGCTCAATTGAACTGCAATTGCTAACAAGAGTATGATCACTTCAATTCTAGCTACTGGAGCAAATGTCTCATAGTATTCAATTCCTGGTATTTGAGTAAAACCCTTCACCACAAGCCTAGCCTTGTGCTTGTTTACAGATCCATCAGCATTTAGCTTGGTTCTGTAAATCCATTTCACTCCAATGACTTTTCTTGATGAAGGTCTGCTCACTAGCTCCCAGGTTTGGTTTTTCTCAATCATATGAAGCTCCTACTTAATTGCAACTCTCCAATTTTGACTCAATTTTGCCTTTTCATAGCTGTTAAGTTCACAAATAGCTACACTGCTCCTTTGATAAACTTTAGCCAGTGATCTGGTACCTCTAGTGGGTTTGTCATCAATCATTTCTGCTTTTCACTCCTTAGGCTCATGATCTAGTGATATGAGCTTAGCAGGCTTAAGATCATGATTTCTTGGTTTTTCTTGAACCTTTAACTCCCAATTCCACTATTGATCTTCAGCAAAATATACATCTCTACTGATGACTACCTTGGCACTCTGTGGCTAGTAGTTCTTATAGGTTTTTGTAGTCAAGCTATAGCCAATACAGATCCCTGTGACAACCCTTTCATCCAGCTTATCTCTCTTATTTTGTGGCACATATGAGTAACATAAGCATCCAAAAACTTCAAGAAATTTTAGAGAAGGTCTAAAGCTATACATCATGCCTCAAATGGAGTTTTACCTTCAACAACCTTAGTAGGAAGTCTGTTCTATAGAAAGACTGTTGTACTAGTTGCCTCTGCCCATAGCTCTTTGGGGAGATGTTTTTCATGCAGCATACACATTGCCATCTCCAAGATGTATCTATTTCTTCTCTCATTGACCCCATTTTGTTGAAGGGTGTAGGGAGTTGTTAGCTGGTGATGTATACCAAATTCATCACAAAAACGATTGAAAGTGACAGATGTATTCCTTGCCATTGATGGTTTGAATTTTGCAGCTGCTTTCATTTTCAACTTGTGCCTTGAATTTTTTGAAGATTGATGCCACCTCTGACTTGTACTTCATGAAGAAGATACATCACATCCTGGTAAAGTCATCAATAAAGATGACATAATAGATACTACCATTGAGAGAGACAGTTCTTTGAGGACCAGCAACATCAGTATGTACCAACTGGAGTTTCTTAGTTGCTCTCCAAGTAGACTTAGGAAATGGTCTTCTGATTTGCTTTCCTAGCTGGCAGGTTTTGTAATGAGAGGCCTAGACATCAAGTTCTGGAAGTCCATTCACTAACTCCTTAGCTTTCATTTGAAGAAGCCTTTGTTGATGATAGTGTCCTAACATCTTGTGCCACAATTTGGCGGTGTTCTCACTCACTAGATAAGCAGTTTGCTCCTCCTCTAATGGATTTAGAGTAAAACTCTTTCCATTCATCTTGACTTTTAACAAGTCATTGCCATTTGTATCTTGAATTAAATAAGAATTATTATTGAGCACCACTTTGTAACTTTTTCCAACCAGCTGACCCACACTTAATAGATTTTGGTCTATGTCCAGCACATATAACACATCAAAGATCAACTTAGTACCAGAACAAGTAAAGATAACTATTGTACCTTTTCTTTTAACTGCTATGTACCTTTCATCTCCAAATCTAACTTTTGATGAGTTGCTCTCACACAAGTCTTTGAAGAGTTCTTTATTGTGAGTCATATGATTGGTGCGCCCACTGTCTATCAGCCAACAATCTAATGAGTCAAGACTGGTGAAGCAGGTAGCAACAAACAGTTGGTCTTCTTCCTCTTGGTTTGCTACTTTTGCCTCATTTTGTTGCTGTTTTTTGTTTTTGTAGATGATAGCTTCACGCCCCATTTGCTGACATTTGGAGCATTTAACACTGGTTTTCTCTAAGATTTGAAAGATGGATGGCCTTTTCTGTTGCAGTGTTGGCAGGGTGGGTAAGACTTCTTCTGGTCATCTTTGCTTCCTTTCCTGACTGCCGGATCTGCACTGGTGCCACTTCCTTCACCATCCTTCTTGTGCTTCCACTTGTTTTTGTTAGCACTTTGATGTTTGGCACCAAGAGCTCCTTTAACAAGAGCTTTATCTTCCATTGATCTTCTCTGATCTTTATGCTTGCAAGGCATTCAACAGCTCAGCTATTGTGATTCTAGAGAGATCTTTAGTGTTTTCTAGTGTTGTGATTATGGCTTCATATCTTTCAGTAATAGTAACTAGAATCTTTTCAATAATTCTAAAATCTAGAAATTTAGTTCCCAAAAGTCTTACCTTATTGGCAATTCCCAAATTTGACTGAATACACTTTGATTGATTCTTAGTATTTCATTCTCACTAGCTTAAACTCTCTGATGAGGTTCAACACTGCATGTTATTTATCTTCTCATCACCTTCATATTCCTTCTTCAAGCAGTTCCATACCTCTTTTGCTGACTTTAGAGATGATTCTAGTGAAGATGTTAAGACTGACAGCTGCAAATAGTAAAGCCTTGGCCTTTGATTTTCTGGTCTTCTTCTCCTTATGTGCCTTCAATTGAGCCATGATGGGATTTGCTGGAAGCATAGGAATTTCATAGTCCTCTTCCACAGCTTCCACAGATCCAAAGCTTCCAAGTATGTCTCTATACGAACTGCCCACATTTGATAACTAGTTCCATCAAAAAATGATGGTGTAATGGCAAAAAAATTGGATTCGGCTTCCATGAAAATAAGGTAAACACAGGTCCCTTCAAGAAGAGGGCTCCAATACCACTATTATTTAGTTCTAGAGAAGAAAGAAAAATATTGCAGCAAAAATGTTGGAGAAGAGAAATGATGATCATTTAATCATTAACTTGAAAGCCATAACATAAATAGTAAGAAACTGAAATCAAACCGCTAAGATCATGGCTAGAGGACATCCCATGATCACAACAGAAGTTGCAAATTCCTAAAAATCTAGAAACTATTGATTGAATCAAAAACTAAATTAAAACATGATACGTGGACCACATAACTAAAGTCCTAAACACAAACTCTAACAAAAAGAAAGGGCGATACCTGATCATGGAAAATGAGCGGCTGTATGGGATGGCCCTGTGCATTGGATATTTCTGCACCCAATTTCACTGCTTCATTACTTCGAAGTACTTCCAAATATTTTAATTTGGGACATTCACATATATGCGTTCCCGCAATGAAACTCTTGATCGCCCATAAATCATGTAGATGAAGGAAGGTTAAAGAATCAAATTTAAAAGGTTCTTCATCCATACTTTTGCCCTTTCCAACAATATGTTCCACCCCACTATTATATATGTCAAGCTTTTTCAGCTTCAAAAGACCAAATGCTATAGATGCTGGAAATACATATTCTATTGCTCCACATTCGTAAACTTCAACTGATGTTAAATTTTGAAAGTTAAAAAGTCCATCCGGATCCTCACTCCATATACGCTTCAATGAGCGCATATATTTTATTTCTAAGTGTCTCAACTCATATGCTTCCACTTCATCAGAATATTCCAACTCTCTCAATTCATATATCTCTTCAATTTTATCACAATCATATACCTTCAAGTCCTCTAATCTCTGAAATCTTCTAATCACATTTGATGAAAACACAGCTAATAGGTTTGAGCAATTTGAAATTCTCAATGATTTAAGTTTGCAGAAGGAATCAACTGCAAGTTGACTGTGCCATATATATTCCAAGTTCTCCATATGATCAACTTTCATTTTCTGCAAATTAGAAAAGGTCACCTGCGAATGCCATTAACTATCCTTAGTAATTTGTATTTCCATAACTGAACAATAAATAAGCTCAATACTTTTGAATAAATATGTATTCTCCACCATGAACAAATCAATAAACTTAAGGGACTTTATTCATATCAGCACAGGCGCGCAGGCTTTTTTTTTGATAATCCATATTTTCATATCAGAGATTAAGGTAAGGCGTGTAGAGGAATATATATTTAAATATATATGTAATTTGATATCTTAAAAAAAGAAATAGTTAGTATCCATAGAGGAATAAATATTTATATGACTATCAAAAAATAATCCGATTAAATAATTTAAGATCTAAAAATATTTTTATACAAATTACGCATATCACCATATAATGCATTAAACACTACTACAAATTGATTAAAGAGAGAGAAAAGTAAGCATATCACCATATCATTGAAGAGGGATTGAATGTTGCCTCCATAGGAAATATGGCTCACAAAATTCCTTAACGCATCACATGCACTTATTACCATTTCTTTGAGCGATTGAAATTCAATTGGATAACCATTACTGAATTTTAGCAAATTTGGAAGTCTGATGAGTCGAAGGAAGTCCAAATTAAGAAAGACAATTTTACTTGTGATCTCTTCTTCAATTTCATCCGCCAGTATTATCTCTTCCATACACTCACAATACAAAATTTCAAGTCTTTTTAATATCAAAAGATTTTTAACTATTGAAGTTTTAAATAAATACTTCAAACTCTGACAGGAGCTAACATACAAATCAGTCAAATTACTGAAAGAAACCTGCATAATCATAAATAAAATATATTAGAATTAGCGCATATATATGACATACAAAAAATAAATTTTATATCATAAAATAACTAAAAAATCATATATATTAATTACTTCTTAAAAAACATTTTTACACATTGGAGTAAGAATGCACCCTAAAACAAGGGATAAAAAGTTTCAATAAATAAAAAAAAAACTAATTTTAGTATAACTTTAATTTCTAATATTAATAATAAATAAATTTATCATTGTACTTACGGTATTTGAAAACAGGATAAATGAATCGATTTTGATTTTTTAATTTCAAATTATTGGTATGAAATAAACAACATGAAGAAAAATAGGAGAATGACATGTACGAAAACTAATTTATGTTTTATTCTTTTATTGATTTTCCATCTAAGTAAGAAAAAACACTATTTAATATTTATTATTATATTATTACGTATAAAATATATTGTGTATTTTATATATTTAAATCCTTGATATATAAACAAATTCAAGTAAAATAAAATATTTATAGAAGTAATTATGTGCACGGAACTAATAAATATAAAGTAAAATATATTATTAGTTTATATATATATATATATATATATATATATATATATATATATATATATAACACATACCTTTTTGCTGAAAATGCTTTTGAGTTGTGGCAAATGTGATAGTTTCAATGAAAACAATTGAGTGAACTCCATCACTTCATCTTCACTTCCTTCACCGATAATAGCTTCTATGTTATCACAATCTTCCACTTCTATTTCTTGAAGCTGTGGCAAACATTTGGCGAAAGAATACGATAAGATATTCTTCAATTTATGGCATCCACTGATATTTAAAATTCGGAGTTTGCTAAAAGATCCAATCGCAGGTTGACCATGACAAATCTCCTCCAAATTGTTTAAATTATCCAAAGACAATGTCTCTAATATTGGAAAGACACAACATGAAGCCCACATTGTTGACTTGATGATATAACGGATGACGTCATCATTTCCAATGTAAAGATGCTTCAATTGTCGACAACCTTCCTCATCCATATCATACAACAAATTCTCAACTTCTTTAACCTCATCAAAGTATAGATCTTCAGTCCCTCTCAATAATTCTTTAAGCCAATCCTCCACATAAACTACTGTCTTTAGCCTCACTTTCAGTGTCTTTGAGGCTCTATCAGTCGATTCAATCCCACTCCAATCCCATCCATGGCCTATGAATATTCTATACCTAATTAGCAACCCTTTGAAACAGAGGCGTTTTGGTATTTTCTTGACATCATTCACTCGAATTTCCAAAGCTGTCAAGTGACATAATTTATCCAACTCCATGGCACTTGCATTCCCTTCCTCATCCCACTCAATGTTACTCTCACTTATGTACAACTCTTCCAATAGAAACAATTTCGATAAGACATTTGTGGGAATAATTTTGAGTTGATTGCAGTTACTTAAATCTAATAACTTCAGCTGACTCAGCTGATCTATTTCTCTTGGCAGCTCAACAATATTAGATCTTGCAAGACTAAGGAATTCTAGTTGCTTCAGCTCCCCAATGATGGTTATATCGTCCAACTGGCATCCTTCCAAACACAAGGTCTGCAGGTTTGTTAGAAAACCAAGTGAAGAAGGCAGCTGGCACTTAAAATGGATGCCAGTGAAACCCACAACTTTGAGTTTTCTAATCCTTTCAAAAAATGAATCAGGGACTTCTAAACTAAAATCTTTAGTGAATAGTAAAAGTAAATCTGCTTCTGGACATTTCAAACCTTGAGGAAGATCTCGGATATCGCAAAGAGAAATTCTACTGCAATTTTTGTCGGGCCGCTCCCAAAATCCAACATAATTTCTTCTAAAAAATGCATTTTGATCTCGACAAGCAATTAAAAGTGCAGTCTCACGAACCACATTATGCATTTTCACATAACCTGCCATGTCACCATCCAGCAACAAAGACTCATCTTTGAGCTTACTTATCCACCCAAATACTATGTTTCTTGCGTCTTCAATGGTATGCATGTCTTTTAATAAACCCAGCCCCATACTACATCTTACTAAGTCACGAATCTGAATAGTAGATCTCCCATACAGAGCACAAAGTAAGAAAAATGACTTGAGTTCCTTCCCAGGCAGATTCTCGTAGCTTGACGCAAAAATTCCAAGTACAGGTTCATATATTTCATCCTTGAAGTCAGACAGCCGCTTGACCATATGATTCCGTGCATATAATTCTCTATTTAGCAAATAAGAAGCAACCATGTTAATCATAAGGGGATTACCTGCACATTTGTCGACTACTTCAGTTGCTATTGCCTGGAATTTTGCAGTTTTTGCTTCAGCTACAGTTGTTTCAAATAATCTCCATGCCTCTTCTTCAGGTAGAACTTCAAGTAAGAAATCTTTTTGTGTGCCCATCTCACTGCATAATACATTTTTGCTCCTTGAAGTTAGCAATATTTTACCTCCTTTCTCTTCGTTGCCAAATGGTATTCCAATAGATCTCAAATCCAGTTTTTCCCAAATATTATCGAGAATGATGAGTATTTTAGAGTTCTTCAACCTCTCATACACCAGACTTGCTCTTCCAGGCATTTCCTCTACATTAAATTTCAGGCCAAAGAAATCAATAATGTGTCCTTGGATTCTTCTCGGATCTGGTTTCTGAGGGACAACAGCCATAACCACAGAATCGAATAACTTGTCTTCTAAAGCTTTCCTACGGACCTCCTTCGCTAGAGTGGTCTTTCCGATGCCTCCCATACCATAGACCCCAATCATGTTAAGATTAGGATCTTTGAGGGCTTCCATAACTTGGTTAAATATCAACACCCTTGATGGAAAGCATTCGCCTCTGTAAAGAGATGGCGCGACTATCTCGGGTAAAGGGGTGCGGAAGGAAATTGGATCTAATCTTTTTTTGTTTAGAAGCTCTTCTATGGCCAAGGATTTCTTGTCTGCTTTATTGCTCAGATGATAGCGAGTCTTTAAATTGGAACACAACCCAGCATAACACTTCTTCATTGCTTCTTCTTTGCTTTGAATGAGTTGCTCGGCTTCCTGAATTTCAGTTTCCGCACTGCTCAGCCAGTGGGTAACATTAGCATAGATGTGTTCACCATTTCTTTCAGCCTCAACGACGTATTGCTGCAACCTGGCTCTTTCATCCGCCAGGTGATCAGTTTGCTTCTTGAGTTTTACAACAATGCTATCGCACTTGAAAGCATAGCCAATGTGTCGTTTGATGGGGATAAGAATGTAGTTTCCAAAGGGATCTTTAATCAACTCAGCCAAAACGGAAACAATTGAATCCAAAACCATTTTTACTGAATGTGGATGATCAAAGAGAAACAGTTAAAAAGTGAATAAGTAAATGAGAGAAAGAGAATAAAGAGGAGAATGGAGGATGAGAAAGAAGAGGAAAGACGAAGAAAAGCTTTAGGAAATGGAAAGCGAAGAGCAAGAAAAACAGTGACAAGAACAAAGAATGTGTGGAATGGCGGTGATGGAATCAGTGGACAGTTGATAATGGAAGAAGAAAAGATGGCAAAGAATTTGCAGGTCCAAGTGAAGATTGAGTAGGAAATGATGGAGAAGTAAAGGAAATTGATACAGTGCTGAAAAAGAAAATGAAGAGGCAATAGAAGCAAAACGACAGAGCTAGTTGCCTGCATATATTTATTGTACAAAAGGAGGGTAGTGGGATGCTGGCTTTTCAAGAGGATGAAATTATTATTTATATAATGATGACCAACACCAAATCAGTCAGCTTATAACTACAAATATTGCTCTAATTAATAATCTGGAAGAAATGAATATATAAAGAAAAATAAGAATAAATCTTTAATTTTTATTTAAAAAATTTAAATATAATATACATAATTTTTATTTAAAGATGGGATTATGAAAACCAATATAGTATACATAAATTTTAGGTCAAATATCACAAAAAAAAATATTGAATTTTATGCGTTTTAACTATTATATCAAATTCTAAAAAAAAAATCTAATAAAATTATATGAATTTTCATTTTTATAACAAATATATTATCGGTATCTCGAAACCAGTCTCTAAATCTAGCGGGTGCTAATATGGACTAACATGGTGTTAGAATATTAAAAATTATATTTAAATTATATGAACATTTTGTTTTTAAACAAATCTAGTTTTTTAAGCACAAAATCAGTATTTGAAACTAACTAATGTTTAAGTGGATTGACCAAATAGAATAGCTAGCACTGATATGGATTAAATAAACTGATTAGATTAAATAATCATATTAAATAGTTGGAGCTATAATCTAATTATTCAATTATAATTTGATGTATTTAATCCAGTAATCACCAATTAATCTATGTCAGTATCAATTAATTAATTCAGTTAAACCATATAAGCGTCTGTTATGTTTTGAGATTAGTTTCGTACTATCAAAGTTAGATTTGTTTCAAAAATGAATGTTTATATAATTTAAATAGATTTTTTTAAAATTTGATATAATTGTGAAATCTTGCAAAGTTCAAGATTTAGAAAAAGAGAGAGACGAGTGTGGAGGGAGAAAATAAATTTTTTTAATTAAAAATATCATGTGTCAATCCACGTTAGGACTAACTAGATTCAAAGACAGTTTTGAAATACCAAAATTATATTTATTACGAAAGTGAATGTTTATATAATTCTAACAGAATTTTTATAAAAATAGGCAAATTTCAATATTTTTTATGATATATTTGCCCTAATTTTTATTTACAAATAAATTTCTATTATACCTAACTTTACTATGTCTTACATCTTGTTTGGTAATTTTCCTTAGGGGAGGGAAAATATATAAGGATGAAAAATAAATTTATTTTCTCTTCTTATTTTTCTTCTTCTTCATAGTGTTTGGAGAAAAAATATGGAAGGAAAATAAATTTTCTTTTCTTCTCTTTATTTTTCTTCACAATATTTTGGATTTAAGTGATATAAATAAAATAATAATGTAGATGAAAGAAAAAATAATAAGTTATTTTACTTTTTTTTCTATTTTCTTTTTTTTTTAAATAAAGTAAAGTGAAAATATCTCACTATTTTAACTCTTTATTTTTCTTTGAAAATTTTCTAGACTATTTTTTTTTCCTTTTGATGATAAGAATATTGACAATTGATGACTTAGGGTAGATTTGATAATTTTTTATACAATATGATAAAATGACGTGATATGATACAAATTTTTTACGATACAATAAGAATACATCTAACTTGTTTATGATACGATTAAATACATTTAAAAATATATAAAATATTTAATAAATTTTATACAACACAAAATGATATATTTAAACGATTATATGATACAAAATAATATGTTTAAATGATTATATGATACGAAACAACATATTTAAATGACACGTATATACATTTAATTATAAACGGTTATTTTGATTGCACTGCACGTTTAAATGACACGAATAGTAACACGAGATATTTATACATGATACGATATGGATTGGCAACTCTACTTAAGGCGTAACTGCTCATGTGAATTTTAGGTATTTATTGAGTGGATTGGAAGATTTGAAAAATTGGTTGGGGTTTATTTTAGAGAAATGCTGCTTATTTTAATATTTTTGTTCCAATTTTTTTCAATTAGTATAAAATATTTATACTTTTAATACCCATTAAATAAAACAAATAGGTGAGTAAATAGAATACAAATATTTTATGCTAATTATGATAAATTGAGATAAAAAATATTGGAACAAGTAGTATTTCTTTAAATTTCATATGCTGAATTTAGTTTTTTTTTTTTTTTTTTTTTGTGAGGGATTTAATGGAGAGTTATATAGCGTTGTGGAACAATTTTTTTCTCTTGAGCTCAAGACTGGATTTTGTTGAATATTGAAATGGTATTGAAGGAGGTCAGAATTTGCTAGCCGAAATTTGAAATAGTTAGTGCTGGATTTTTATTAAGACACAGGTTTACAGCTTTCAGATTGGCTTTTGACAAAAATTGGGTTCTGATTCATTTGTGTATTGAGTTGCTTTGAGTTTATTTTGTCAAATACTTGTGTTAAAAATTGATGAATGTTGCTAAGAGAAGTTTGTTAATCTGTTCTATGATGACTATTATGATGAATAAAATATGTTGGGCAATAGTTAAGTATTGATTTTGTGAATTCTTTGGTTTGGTGGGTTTGCTGTATTTTGGATTTCACTCTGTGTTGAATTGATTTATTTGTGTGAAAATTGCGGCTATTGGTTGCTGTGAATTTTATTAATATGTTTTGTTAAGTTGAGAGCCGTGGTTAAGAAGTAGAAACTTGTTGAAGATGAACCTGGCCGGTCATGGGAACATTTAAATGCAGAGAAAATGGCAAGGAGGAGTATGTGCAGATTTTATGCAGACTTTTTGAATAATTACTGTTTTAAACGGGAGTCATTTTGGATTCTTTTTGCTTTTTATTGTATTTTGATTCTACTTCTACATTGGGGACAATATAGGTGCGGGAGAGGAAATTTTGAGCTTTATTTCGCAATCTCTACCTTGACTATTTTTGTTATGAATTTTGAGGATGACTGTATAAATATTATAATCTGACATCTAAGTAGCTAATGGTAGTTTAGAAATATTTTAAAATGTATGAAATTTGTATCAGTTTGAAGAAAATTCTACACTTTATGGAATTTTAACTTTATTAATATGAAGAATTGAAGAGTAGTAGCCAATTTATATTTATGATTTTAAATTTCTTATGAAGCTTGACATTTTTTATTTGTTTGACATGGATTGCAAGATGCTTATACCAATTTATACCAAATTCAAGTAAAGATTTTTTAGCCTAATTTTAAACCAAGTAGTTTTTGGCTTGCTGCAATCTTTTAGAGATAATTCATTTTTAGTTGGAAATACTTGAATTTGCTATTGAATTTTGTTGAGCTATACATATTGAATTTCTTTTTAAAATTATAAGGGTATGCCATTTTTCTTATTCTTGGTAGTGTTTAAAAGAATTAGTAAGCATTATTCAACTTTTTAAAACATTATGTATATTTGTTCTTAAAAAAAAAGTTAATTTTAAAGGGATTTACAAATATAATGACTATAATGCACTTTTCTGAAAATCTAAATTAAATATATTGAATAGGGAAATGTATTATTACTTACAAATTTGAAGTTTATTTTTAAAATAAATATATTTAATTCTCACATATTTAAAATAAATATAATTTATGATACATGATTTAATTCTCTATTTTGTTTTGATCAAGAATATTATTAAAAGAAGATGTAAAGACATAAATTGAAAAATTTTAAGGAGAAAATCAAGAAAAATTCATAATTGTCCATACTGCTATAGATTATCAAAAGAAAAGAATTACAGTGTATAGATTATAAAAGGAAAAGAATTCTGATGTGTCGACGCCAGAAAGAGAAAATGAAAAAGAAGATATTTTATTTAGACTTAATTTTAAAATTCATATAGATATTTTTCCAGATCAATGTGATCTTATTATCTATTCAGTAGATTTAATTTTTATTTAGTTCTTTTAGGATTTTAATTTTTATTTAGTTTAGAATTATTTCCCTATAAATAGATATTGAATCAAAAGAAAAGATCATCTTTATTCTCATTCCCAGTTACTCATTTCTATGTGTGACTAATTTTATTTATGTAGTCAAGGTTATGAAAGATTTTCTTAAAATAAATTGTGAGAATTTATTCTTTATTTATTTTTCATTTAAGAATTTAAATATTTTTTGTTCTCATTTATTCACTTGATGAAGAATTTCCAGCTATTTGAGTCATTGATTTTTCATTAACATGCCTTGCATGTTAATATTAGATATTGAACTCGTCATTAAACTAATTTTATATTTATATTTTATTATTATATCATACTATATATAAAAAAATCACACCAAATTATTTAATCCATTAATTATCTTGCTTATTATAGTTATTAATTTATTTACTATATATAAATTATCTTGTCAATTATATTTTTTTATTATATCATCCTAATATTTTTCCATTAAATTATTTTTCTTTTTTTTTTAATATTAGTATCTATTTTTTATATATAAAATATAGTAAATATTAAACTTATCAATAATTACCATTTAATTATTATTATTATTACTATTATTATTATTATTATTATAGGAAAACAAAAATGTTTGACATTCTAAGTTAAGTATTTCACTTTTTTCTAGAGTTACAAATCCCAATATTCATTCATTTAATTATATAATTAAATTAATAATATTAATTTTTTTCCTTCTAATATTACTTATTTGCTTTTTTTATATAAAACTATAGTTCTATAGTCCTTTAATACTATTCACTAATAATTAAATGATAAAATTAACTCAATTAACTAATTTTATTAAGAGGAAACTAAGTTATATCTTTTACTTATTGTATTTTATTATATTTTACTATTTTTATTTTTTATACACATCTAATTAGAACATTCAAAATTTGTTATGGCTTAATTAGTATATATAAAGCCATTATATTTGTCATAATTGCTCATTTCGCCTCTCATAATCTTTTTTTTTTTGTAAGACTCGTTCATTTTTTGTACATCTTGCTACATGTTTTTTTTACAATTAATCCGTCACTTTAAATTTTTACAAAATTAACTCAATTTACTACTTCCATTTTTATATATAGTATAATTAATTTTGTAATTGTTTAATTGATCCATAATGAATCAATGCTCTTAATGGACTTAATCGTTATTGAGTATTAGTTGAAATATTCAATTTATTTTAAATAAATGAACTTGTATTTTATTTATTGAATAGAATTGAAGACTTTTCTAATTATAAATGTTATTTACAAGTTAAATCTTAATAGCTTGTTTAAGATTAATTGTTAAATAAGATTTAAATTTAGAGCTTTCTCACTTAAATTATAAATAAAAAAAAGACATAATATTAGAGCATGTTAATATTTATAACCAATTTATTTAATTTGGAAAATCATGTTTTCATTCAATAATCGATCTATTTAAACCAATTTATTTAATTTGTCATGTGAATGACATATATAAAATAAATTTAAATTCTTTTTTTTTTTTTTTTGTTGCCGGAGATATTTTTTCTGATCGGAGAGTCTTCGGTGTCATCACTGCTAGAATAATCAGAAGAGGAATTTGGGTTGCCTGCATATATTTATTGTACAAAAGGAGGGTAGTGGGATGCTGGCTTTTCAAGTGGTTGAAATTATTATTTATATAATGACCAACACCATATCAGTGGTCGGCTTATAACTACAATTTTTACTCTAATAATCCGGAAGAAAAGAATATATAACAAAAAATAAGGATAAAACATTAATTTCAATTAAGAAAATTTAAATATACTATATATAAATTTTATTTAAAGATGAGATTATGAAAACCAATAAAATATAAATAATTTTTATTTACAAAGCATTTTTATTATACCTAGTTTTATGGTTACAACTTGTTTGGCAAATTTTTTTAGGGGAGGAAAAATAAGAAAATAAATTTATTTTTCCTTCTTATTTTATTTCTTCTTCATAATATTTGAAAATCTTTTCCTAGAGAAAATATGTTCCATATTTTATTTTGTTCATCATATTTTAGATTAAAGTAATATAAATAAAATAATAATATAAATAAAAAAAATAAAATATATTTTTCTTTATTTAGATAATTTTATTGTGAAAAAAAAAGTTGTAATATTATATATTTATTATTTTACACATCATTTTATAAAATAATAAATATTTTACCATAATAACTGAGGATAAAAAAAATAATTTTATTAGTAATAATAATATTTTTTTATCCAACCTCTTACATTATTTTCTCTTCATTTTGAAAAAAAAAAAAAAAAATTATGTTCTTTTCTTTCTAAATAAAGTAAAGTCAATATTTTTTTATATCTATCTAAACATTTACGCGTGAAAAATAAATATTTTTCCCCATTATTTTTCTTTCTTCAATACCTCATTAATTTATCTTCTTATTTATTTTCTTGTCCCTTCCGAACATTAAGTATAAAAGTCTTTGCGGAGGAATCAAAAGTGAAAATAAAGCGAAGAGGACAGAAATAAAGAGGAGTATGGAAAGTAAGAAACGTGGGCCATGCATTTGCATGAGGGGTCTTGGTCTTTGTGGAACATGATCATTGAAAAAGATTGGACTTTTGTCTGGCAAATGAAAGTTTGGATTTTGAATTTAATGTGAAGACGATCGTAATTTCTCAGTTGCAGGAACTCTTCCATTGACTTGTCAAGTCTTCCATGGCCCATTCTTTTGATTTTGTTGGATAAGATGACAGAAGGTTGCTTGGTTGGCACCAACCAATTTATAAGAAAATTGGCTATTCCCGTGGACCTGCAATTTAATAATAAAAAAAAAAACCTAAAGTACGATTTGTAATGAAATTCTTTTAGTTTATGTGTAAATTTCGAATTTGAATTTTGCTGTGTAGCTCTTCTAAAATTTTTGAAAAAAAATTTTAATATTTTTTGAAGTTCACTCAACATGAGTAAAATTGGTTTCATATATAAAACATATATGGTTTCGGACAAAAATAAATAAATTTATCAGTCTGAATCTCTTTTACTATTTACCCAAAAAAATTAAAGTTATTCCTTAAATATATCTGTAAAATTCGGTACTACAAGAAAATATGTATTTTAAAAAGCGTCACAAAATATATTACTGATGCGAGAAAAGCATCGTCAATAGCATTGCTAAAGTCGAAGTCGTGAATTTATCTGCAATGCTATTGCTCAATATCGATATTTTTTATTTTGCGACACTTTTTAAAATATGTTGTTAAAATTAAATTGTGATGCTACTTTCCGTCACCAGTAGTATACCTTTGCTGACACTTATCATTATTTCGTCGCTAAATTAGATTCACTTTTAAGAGCAAGGGCCAGTAGATTAGCGACGCTTTTGAGATTAGCATTATTAACTTAGTTTTTTTTTTAATGATCTTTTGAATTTTATTCATTCTTGAGAAGACGAGGCATTTACTTATTACAGAAATAGTATGATTTGATTTGATTTATTTATTTATTTATCCTTTCAAGTTTTAGGAGAAAGACATGTTATGAATAAAAAAATCACCTTAATTAATGATCAAGATAATGATAAAATATCTATCTAAAAGCGCTGATACAAGACATCCATGCCTTGACTCAGCAAGAAGAACAAGAAAACATCAGAACTGAAACTAAGAGATTTTCTTAAATGTTCTCTATAATAAACATTCTTAATTGGCTACACTCTAGAGATTTTGGGATCTCTAAATTGGTGACACTATATAAAATTAATATCCTTAAATTAGCTACGTATATTCTAGTAGTTTTTATTTTTAATTTAAAAATATTATAAGCAAATATTAACAATATTAAGAGTTAATTCAGTCAATATAATCAGATTTAATATAAAAAATAAAATAGAATACATAATGCTACATAAGATTATCCACCAAATCCGTACAAAGTCCTTACTGGCCTCTGAAGCGCAAGTGAATTTCATTAATGATATCTCAATTATATAAATTGTAACAATTTATTATTCCAAAATTTATTTATAACACAAAAATAGTCAAATTATATAAATTATGACAACCTAGTATTTTAAATATTATTTGTAACATAAAAGTATCTCAACTTTTAATTTGTATCTAAATAATACTTATGTTTTCAACTATTATAGTTCGTTTATCATTATATTTAGAAAAAATGCTTTTTGGAAAAATTTTTTGTATTTTTAATTTTTTTGAGTTTTGAAAACTATTTTTGGTCGACACAGATAAATAGATGTTTTTTCAAGAAGCAGATTTGAAAAAAAAACAATTCATAAAAAAATAAAAAAATTAGTCAATTAAATCAAAAAATTCAAAACATACTTTTGGAACACTCAATAACACTCCAAACACCCTATTAGTCTCTCTAACAGAAGTATAATTTGAAATATCTAGATAAATTTTAATAAAATCAAAATTAGTTGTAATCCTCAGTCAACGAAATTGAAATTTATTTGATATGGATATTATAGTTAATTGTATTTTTATTAAAATTTATCTCATGTAGATATTTCATATCAAATTTATATTAGAGAGATTAACAGTTAAAGATATAAGTACTATTTCTTTACAAAATAAAAGTTGAGGTACTTTGGTGTTACAAAATAAAATTTGATGTGTTTTTGTATTACAAATAATTTTTGAGGTGCTGAATTGTTACTATTTATATAATTTGAATATTTTTGTGTTACAATTAATTTTTTAAATAATAAATTGTTAAGTAATGAAATTCACCGCTTAGGCTCATAAACCACATCCATCGCAGTAACTGTCTTCTTCCTAGCGTGCTCTATGCAGGTAACAGCATCGCTGATCACATTTTCCAGGAAAATCTATTGAGCGGATTGGGATATTTGGGAATAGGCTGGGGTTTATTTTATCCGCTGGATTTGGTTTTTAATCGACGGTTATAAATGATTTTGAGCATTGTGCAGCAGATTGTGTATTTCTTTTTTTTTTTTTACACGAAGGTGAGCTAAGTTAAAAAAAAAAAAAAAAAAACAGAATGTGCTTTTTCTGATAGGTGGTTCTTCGGATGCGTCAGTGTAGAATTTAATTTTGATGCTTAGATTTTTCCTCATCGACGGTTAAAAAGGTCAAGCCGCGTGAAAGAGAGAAAATAGATGTGAACCAACCAATGATAACTTTAAAATCGACAGCTAATTACTGAATATAAATCTCATACAATTTATATAAACTCTATTGAATTTTTTAATTAAAAATATAAATTTCATCCATTATTCAGAATTAATATTTAAAAACATATAGTTAATCTATATCGCATATTTATAATAAATAAGCATTCCAACTTTATTAAATATGGTCATACTCGGCTCAAATTTAAATATTGGTTATTTCAACTAAAAAAATAATGTGGAAGATATATATATTAATTATAGTTAGAACTGATTTAAGTTCTAAAATTAAATCTAAAAAACTATTAACTTGCCAAAATAAAATATAGGATAATTAATTATCACTTTAATAATTATAAATTAAATCTATTGATTGATCAATTAAAAAGCTATGACTCAAATACAAGATATTCGCATTATTATTATTATTATGATGACGCTATTATAAGGATTATTAAATTGCCAATACTTTATAATTAGAGTCATTTTTTTAATGAATTTTTAGTAGTATCATTAAAAATGATGTTTAATAAATTTACTACACAAATTATAAAAGCGCCATTAATTTATGATATTTTTTTTCTATAAATGCCATTATTTTAGTGATACAGGCAATAAAAATGTAAATACAATCTATAAATATTGTAACTTTTATTAAAAAGTTATTAATTTAAAAAAAATATTAACATTTTTATTAAAGTATTATTAAATTGTTGACACTTTATTGCAAGCGTCACTAACTTTAATAACTTACATATACCTTAAAAAAGTGTCAATAAGTTCATATTTTAACGACACTTATAATAGCTTCAATAAATTATATCCGGGATGAAAAAGTATCTTTCATTATATTTACTGTGCAAATTAAAAAGCGTCACTAATTTTATGTCGCTTTTTCACTAAATTTCGTCACACAAATAATAAAAACGTAAGTAAATTCTATGAGCATTGTGATTTTTATGAAAAAGCATCAATAATTTTATAAAAATGGTGACACTTTTATTAAACATCATTAAATTGTAAAAAATATTGACACTTTCTATAAGCGTAGTAATTTTTATAACTTAAATACATTTTATAAAAAAACAGGTACTAAGACTCTTGGTTTGATTAATTTTTTTTAAAAGCGTTATTAAGACACTTTTTTTTAACAATGTAGTGAATTAGCATCACGATATACTCTTTTTCTTGTAGTCAGGTCAATAAGCGTTATACCCAAGTTTTTTTTAAAAGCTCGATCAGTAGAAAATATTATTCAAGTCATTATATAATTACTACTAAATTCTTAATACCAGCTAATATGAGATTCCAATGCCCCTCTCAGCCCAGAGCTTTTGTAGAGGTATAATACAACAAGAATAACTTGAAGCATAAAAATAGCAAATTATATTGTACATAGACCAATGGTAGATATTTCGATATCATTCAGCTTTAATATCACGTAAAATTCAATAAACCAATAGATTTTCAACCTAACTTTTTCAAAAAAAAAAAAAAAAACTAATTCAAAATGATCCCACATTGGTTTTAAAAATTTAATAGTACTCACAAGGACAATTTTACAATACCATGTGAATGTTTCCAGTTGCAGGAACCATTGACTTGTCAAAGAACACCCAAAGACTTTTCATGTCCTTTTTTTTTTTTTTTTACATCACTTGGCCACATGTTAATTTTAAAATGATGATACGTTTCAATAGAAACAAAAATAATCCAGTTTATTTTACCGATATAAATTATTTAATACAACTGATAATCAAGCTGCAAATAATAATGCAATTGATTATCAGGCTGCAATCAATGATCAAGTTAGAAGAAATGTTGTTCAAGACAAATCAAAAAATAAGGCTGCAGATATAAAACAACTAGAATATTACATCTTTCTTAATTAACTCAACACTTTTTTGGATGTTTTGTAGCTCCTAATAACATTATAACAAGAGTGTGAGTGATATATATAAAAATTACATAAAAAATATCATAAATAAAATTGAATAATAATTAAATTAAAAATTAAAATAAATTGAATTAATTAATATAATTAATTTGATTAAATTAGGTCATATTATTAAATTGTATTTTAGTAAAAACTAATGAAACTCGTATATGTAAATATAAATAAAAATAACATGATTAATTTAGATAAAATAAAACAAAGTGATTTAATTATATAATTGTATTGATTAGTGGAATTAGTTATAATAATAATAATAATAATAAAGATGAAAAAGAAAAAAAAAGTGGACCGAAATTTTAAAAAAAAGTTGGACTGGAATTTAAGCTCAAAGTCGGTGGAGCCGCTTTGTAGCCTTATAAACCTTGGTTCTCCATATTTTTTAAAGACATCTGCACTCTTTTTCTTCTTTCACCCAGCAACAGTCTCCATTCCTCCATCATTTCACTCAAATTTTTCATCAATTTCAATCCAAATTAATTTGTTCTTAATCCTCAACAAGTGCAAGAGCCACAAGAGTAGACAGACTGCAAGTTTTTGATTTTGAATTTTAGAAAAGCTCTATTGAAATTTATACATATATGTATTCTAGTTTACACAATTGAATGACTGTGTGTATTGATGGCATAATACATGTGTTAAAATGATGAAATTATATATTATAACATATTTATGATTATAGAATAATGTGTGATTGTTAAAATTTATATAATGTGTTGAGAATTAGATGAAATATGTGTTATAGTATATTTTTAGCATATTTCTTAGTTTATGGTACTTATAAAGACTATTTACTATTTTAGTCTAATTTTAGACAAAATTCTAGATTTATATTTATTTCAAAACTATTATAAGATTAGGGTTGTTGTAAGTGACGTGGCATGCAGTGTACCAGGTGGATTGACGCCCAAATGCGTACGTTCTAATAAAAGTGTTTTTTTCCCTCAAGCATCAGTAGAATGAAATATTACTTATTAAAAAAATAAAAAATAAAAATAACAGACCATCCAACTGCAGAATTCAATGAAACTGGCCTTTCACGCGAAAAAACCACAAACAAAAGAGTGACACTTCATGGAGGTAAAGTTTGCTAAAATATGACCAGAAACGATTGTCCGATTGCTGTTGAAAAATCTACAAAACTCCCCGTTATTTTATTATTTTTTTTCAATCTTGTTTTGTATACGTCGGCTGATGAAAATTGAAGTTGTCAGGTTCATTTGCAGCAAATTGGAGCAAGGATACCACTAGCACCAATCAATCCATGTATAGGGATAATTGGGCCAAATAACAAAAATAATTTTAGTTTTAATCCCTAAAATATATAATATTTGTAAAAAATTTTAAGAATAATAATAAAGTAATTATCCTTCTAATCAAGTGCACTAGCTAGGGGTGTATACAGTACAGTTTAATATGAGGATTATAAAATCTCCATAACCATATTGAAATATCAGACATAATCAAATGCTTATATTTTTAAATATAAATATTGTATTGCCAAAAACAAATTTATTCGGTACAGTTTTTCAATTCTTTCGGTACTAAATAATATAATACAATATAAATAGTTCAGTATTTGAATAATATAATAGATATAGATATAACAATTTGTCCACAGAAGCAAAACTTGATACAAAATTTAATTTATAGTTGCATACAATATTGATACAGTAATAAATTCATCAAAATATTCATGTTTAACAAACATAAATAGCAATTCATCCTTGATGATCTTTTTAACTAAAGCTTTTCTACCAGTTTATTGATTAAATATAAAATATATTTTTTAAAATTTATGTTTAGAAGTTTTGATTTTTTATAAGAAAAATACTAGATCATATGATAATAAAAATGGTATATTACTATACTAGAGGATTAAAAATGATATAATTAAATTTGAATTATTACAAAAGATATAATTAATATAATTAAGATAATAGAGAAAATGACATCATAGTTGAATGTATGATTAATATAAATTTATATACTTGAAGATTTATATAATGAAGAAAAATGATATTAGTGGTTGCTATATGATAAATGTGCCATAGACACATATAAATTATTGATTGATAAAATTTATATCAGTATATAAGTTTAATGTAAAATAATTATCATAGTAAGAAAAAATATAAAATATCAAAAAATTAATATTATTAAGGAAAATGAATTTGGTGGTTGCTAAAATTTATATGATAGATATATCATAGATCTATATATTATTTATGAATAAAATTTAGATTAGTATATAAGTTTAATATAATATAATTATCTTGATAAAAAAAAATATATCCTAGAATTAATATAATTAAAAAAAAATATTAGTAGTTGCTAAAATTTATATGATAAAAATTTGTGTATATTAGTTATTAATAAAATTTAGACTAGTATAAGGTTTAATGTAATTTAATTATATTGGTAAAAAATAATATAAAAATATATATTGTAAACTAATAATATAATAATATTTGAAATTTAAATTATTAGATATATAAACTCGTAAGTATATTTATATAATTATAAGTATGTAATTTTATAATTAATTAATTTTAATATATATATATATATATATTATCTACATTAATTATAAAGTATATAAATATATAATTTTATTAAGTATATCCATTAAATATATATTTTATTTATTAATATAATCTAAATTATTATATAAGTTTAATATAATCCAATTATTGATAAAAAAATATTGTAAAAAATAAAAACTAGTAATATATTATAAATATTTTTGTATTTCTATATTAATTGCAAAGAAAGTTTATTGATTTGATGGTAAATTTAGTTTAAACTCTTATATAAATTATAGATTAAAGTGTTTACACAATCATCATAAAATTTTTGGTATATAAAATTATCAATTATTTAAAGTCATTGTTATTATAAATATCATATTCATTTTTTAAATAATTAATACATTTTATTATTATTGAGTTTTATTGAATTAAATTGTATATAATTATAAATTTAAGTTATATTATATCTTAATGATAAAACTATAAAAGTTATAAGTAATTTTATATATAATTTATTTATTCATTTTATTTATTATATATACTAAATTTTAAACATTTATATAGCAGTTCTTTTAGTACAATTCGACTTCAGAATAATTCATCATATTTTAATATTCTTTTCGATCTATATATTACTAGAAGATCCAAAACTATAAAAATTAAAGTCAACAGTCCAATTCAGTTTGATAAAAAGTCGATAATACAGTTCGATTTTGAATCTTTTTTCTCAATTTTTCAATTTAATTCAAGAAAATTTAGGATATGTGTACGCCTTAGTGCTGGCTACCAAACGCAAGGTTAATAAAAAATTATTGCCCTTGCTGCTCAACTGATCTGCTGTAGCATGACACTTATCAGTCAAAAACAGCAATCAGAAATGACAAATCTCCCAATTCTAGTCCCAGTTGGAGTGTTCATAGTTCATATTATACTAAAAATCTATAACAACCATTAAAGTTAGTTTTTAAATATTTAAATATTTAACCAAACCAACCAATAAAAATATCCAAACAGTACTATTTGAAATTGGTTTGGATCAGTTTGATAAATAAATATATGAACAAAATAAAATATCATAAAAATTCTACAATATTAACTTATCTAGGAAATAACATAAAAAGCAAATTTTAGCCAAGAATCAAAGTGATTGATTATTTGCCTAAATAGCATAATTACTTTATTTAAAGAGATTTCTTATTTTACATATGTTTTTTTTAATGTGATTAAATAAAAAAATATTTAAAATGGTATATTAAAACGAAAATCCAAAAATGTCTTTTCTTATTATTTTTGTTTTATGCATTAGAAAATGCATGGGTGAATTATTCATGAGATTATTCCTTCACTTGTTTCTACGGCTGATAATGAGGAGTTGACTCGTTTGCCTAGTGATGCAGATATTCATAAAGTGGTTTACAGTATGGATTCGACAAGTGCTCCGGGCCCAGATGGTTTCACCAGGGCAGTCTTCGTTCATTGTTGGGATATTATTGGAGCGGAGGTCTGTTCGGCAATTCGTTTCTTTTTTCAGTTTGGGATAATTGAACCAGGTCTTAATTCTAATCTTATGGTGCTCATTCCCAAGAGTGATGATGCCATCTCCATTGATCAATACAGATCCATTGTTCTAGGTAACTTTTGTTACAAGATAATTTCGAAAATTTTAGCGGACAGGTTGGCTTTGGTAGCTAATAAAGTTGTGTCTAAAAACCAATTTAGTTTTATCCAAAATAGATACATTGAACATTGTATTGCTGCAGCGTCTGAATGTGTTAATCTACTTAGCAAAAGATCTAGACATGGTAATATGCTTTTTAAAATTGATATTCGTAAAGCTTTTGATACATTGAGATGGGATTTTATCAAGGAAGTTCTAGCTAGTTTTGGATTTGATGATGTTTTTCGGTCTTGGATTTGGAATATTTTCCAATCCTCAAGACTATCTATTATCTTTAATGGGACTTCAGCTGGATACTTTCAATGCTCACGGGGAGTGAGACAAGGAGATCCTTTATCTCCTCTCTTATTCTGTATTGCGGAAGACTTCCTAAGTCGTTGACTATCTAAATTGGTGGATTTGGGTCAGCTCATTCCTATTTTTGCCGGATGGAATATCACAGCTCCTCATTTTTTTATGCAGACGATTTCTTTTTTTGCGGTGGGATGGATTCTAACTTAGAGCTCATTAATCGGGATTTTCATACTTATGGTTCAATGTCTGGACAGAGGTTAATTGGGAGAAGTCCAAAGTTTTCTTTTAGTCCTTTAAGACAGGGACATGTTTCTCGTTTGCTTAATGTGTGTGGTATGAAGCGAGGCTCTTTGCCTTTTAAATACCTTAGTGTTCCTTTGTTTTTCGGGGCTCCTAAAAAATCTCATCTTCAAGCTATAGCAGATAAGATCATTTATGAGTTGGAAGGTTGGGCGGGTAAACTTATTTCTTATGCAGGCAGATTATATCTTATCAACTCTGTCATCTTTAGCTCATTTATACACACCTTCATGGTCTACAGATGGCTGATTCTCTTATAAATAAGATGGAGAAGGCAATCCGAAATTTTTTCTGGACAAGTTGTGTTGCTAATAGAAAAATAGTTACAGTGCTTTGGGTCAATTGCTGTTGTCCAAAATCTGAAGGCGGTTTGGGTTTAAAACGATTGAAAGACATAAATCGATCTCTTCTCTATAAGCTTTCTGGTTCTTTATTTTCAAACAAAGATCCAGTTTTTAGTTTCTTAAAGCGTAATATCTTGATGTAACGGATAATCCTCGCAGTGCCTATATTGCCTCTTCTATTTGGAGTTCTATGAAGTGGGAGTTCACTGAAGTTAAAAACAATTCCTTTTGGTTAATGGGTAGAAATTCTTCTTTGAATTTTTGGAACGATAACTGGTTGGGGGGTTCTATATCCTCAAGGCTTAATCTTCCGCTGCATGGATGGAAATTTTTGAGAAATCTCGTTTCAGATTTCTTCATTGAGGACGAATGGATGTTGCCTCTTTCTTTCAGCATTGCTTTTTCTAATATTGCAGCAGAAATAGTTAGCTTACCAACCTCGTACCAGGACAGGGATACTTTTATTTGTAAGGGCTCCAGATCTGGCTGCATTACCTGTAAGGAGGCTTGGCACTCTATTCGACAGCATAGTCCCAAACTGAGTTGGGGAAGGGATATTTGGAAAGTCTATATATCTCCTGCTCGCTCGGTTATTTGTTGGAGAATTTTTATGAGAGCGATGCTTACAGTGGATCAACTTCGTTCAAGAGGAATATGCGTTACGTTAAGATGTTATCTCTACAATAACCATGGAGTATTTGTTTGTGAGCTGTCCATATGCAAGCAGTCTTTTTTCTGTGATTAGAGAGGCTTTTGGTGTGCGTTTTTCATTGTCAAATAGCACTGCATTAGATATTTTTTTGGAGACTAGTAGCTTTAATCTGAGTACTCAACTTAAACCTCTTCTTGTGTTGGCTATAATAGCAGCTTTTTGGGCTATTTGGTATGCTTGAAACAAAATGATCTTTGATGATAATTATTTATCTATTTTTGAATCTCTTCGATTCACTTTTAGAAGTATTCGAGAATGCAGTTTATTTAAGATTGGCTTCATGTTTAATTCTCAAGAAGAATTGTTGGCTCTTAGAAGGCTTTGTGTGCAGGGTATCATCCCAAAAGCTCCCGTTATTATTTCAGTGGTATGGCAATTTCCTCCGCGAGGTTGGATTAAAATAAACACTGACGGGGCTGCTTTGGATTCTCCTGGTAGAGGGGGTGCTGGGGGTATATTTCGGACTTCCAAAGTTTGGTGAAAGGTGCTTTTTCTTTTCCTCTAGAGAGTTGTTTTGCTTATGAGGCAGAGCTCACAGCGGCAATATTTGCTATCGATAAAGCAGCTGCATATGGCTGGAACAAGATTTGGTTGAAATCTGATTGGAGTTATGTGGTTAATTTTTTTAAATCTTCTAACCCCATTGTTCCTTGGAAGTATCTTGCAGATTGACACAAGTGTCTTTATCAAATCTCTCAAATGGAGTTTGTAGTTTCGCATATTTACAGAGAAGGGATCATGGTTGCACATAAACTCTCAAAACATGCTCTTTCAAGTAGTCAATTACAATGGTGGTTTTTACAAATTAGCTTCTATCAGGATTTGATAGCTTTTGATTTTTGTAATAGGGAAAACTATAGATTTGTTTAGTTTTCTCCTTGTATTCCCAACTTCTATTGTTCTTTTATTTTATTTCAATAAGATTTAGCTGTGTAAATGATGATGGTGCTAAATATATGCCTGCTTAGTGTCACCGGCTTACGCACTTGGGACCGTGTGGCGCTCACTTGGGTCGCGTTCAAGCAAGCCTGCCAAGGGTTATTACGCTAATTCTGCATATAAGATGGGATATGGGTTAGATTCGGGCCAATGATCGAATAATCGATAGCATTAGCAAGCACGGTATGATAGCATAATCAAGATAACACGTCAATATAACAAGCAATCACATGAACATGGCATCACATCAAAGAGGTACAACCACACAAAAAAAGGCACAGAAATGAGTAGAAATCGGGCTAGTATTTCATTATATGCGATTGAACATTACAAAGATAACCAAGCCATTATATAACGTTCGTGTGGGCAGGAGGGCAACCCACAAGGAGAACGGGCCCGTCAAGCATTCGATCCGAGCAACTAGTCCAATTGGTGACTAGTCACTCCTCTCTAAAGAGCATAAGGGGCACATTGAGGCCTGGCAAGATAAAACATGAATATGTTCCATCCATCACTTCCTTAAAATTACAAAAATATAATTATTTTTGAAAAGACTGTTTCGCCCTTTCATTACAAGATTTTTTCCCCCATTACAATTCCCTCCATTTCAAGATGCCCCCCCTTACACTTTCCCCCACTCAAATAGTCGACATCCTCGTCGATTGAGTCTTTAAGAAGGTGTCGATCTGAGACTGAAGTGGGATAAGTTTTCAGCTTTTTCCCAAGTGGTCTTCTATTCGCTTTGGCCTTTCCACTTGACTTAGTATTCTTTGAATTGTCGCCGTCTAGATGACTGCATGCGTTTTGCTAGAATCTCTTCTACTTCTTTAGTTGTTGGTGGTTATTTACTAATGGTCGGCCATATTACTTTATTGCGGCTGACATCTTCTTTATTTGGGTGGTATGGCTTCAAGTTGCTAACATGGAACACAGGATGAACTTGCATCCATTATGGGGGCTCAATCTTATAAGAAACTTGTCCCACTTTAGCAATAATGGGTACTAGAACTTCATATCTCCTTTCCAATCTTATATCTAGATTGCGGAGAAACCGCAATTGTTCTAGTAGTAGCTTCACCATCACTATGTCTCCCACTTGAAATTGTTGAGGTCGTCGATTTTCATCGGCCTATTTCTTCATTCTCTAGGAGGCTTTCTCTAGATGTGCTCTTGCAATCTCTTCATTCTACTTCCACTCTTTTGTGAAAAGGAAGGCCTTTGGGTTCTTACTTTTGTATGGTATATCAAGAGTGTAGGGCACCAAAGGTTGCTGACCTATAACAATCTCAAATGGACTTTTATCAGTAGTGGAGCTCTTCTGACAATTGAAGCAAAATTGGGCCACATTAAGTAAAGATGGCCAATTCTTCTAGCTAGAATTGACAAAGTGTCGCATATATTCTTCTAAGAGGCTATTGAATCTTTCTGTTTGGCCGTCAATTTGGGGATGATAACTAGTTGACATGTCTAGCTAGGATCCTAAGAGATGGAATAACTCTTACTAGAATGACCCCACAAATCGCCTATCTCTATTGCTGACAATGCTCTTGGGAACACCCCAATACTTGACCACATGTTTGAAGAATGCACGGGCCGTTATTTCTGCTGAACAATATTTTGGCATAGCAATGAAAGTCCTGTACTTGGAGAAGCGGTCAATGACCACCAATACCAAGTCACACTCCCCCACTCTAGGCAAACTTGTGATGAAATCCAAGGAGATGCTTTCCCATAGGCGTTGAGATATTGGTAAAGGTTGCAACAATCCTGCCGGTTTCTGTCTCTCTACTTTGTCTTGTTGGCAAACTAGACAAGTTTTTGTATTTTCCCGCACGTCTTCCTCCATCTGGGGCCAATAATAATTATATTGTAAGAGTGCAAAAGTACGGTGCCACTCCGGATGGCCTACCCATAGTGTATCATGATACTCTTGCAGTAGTAGTTTCTGCAATTGTCCCGCTTTTAGCATATATAACCGTTGCTTCTTTGTCTACAACAAAACGTCTTCCTACTAGAATTACCTAGTCTTTCCTTATTTGGCCAACTCTACCAATACCATGGCTTGTGGATCTTTGTCAAGGTTGAGTTTGATTTGGTCTTTCAATGAAGTGGTAACTTGGCTCCTTGAGAGATGGGCCAATTGGCTTACCACCGCTAATTCCACTTTTCTGCTCAATGCATTTGCCACCCGGTTGGACCTTCCTGTCTTATATTCGAACACCAAGTCAAACTCTGCTAGAAACTCTTGCCACCTAACTTGCTTGGAAGTTAATTTGGGCTATGTTAGGAAATGGCTAATCGCGGTGTTGTCGGTCTTGACTACAAATTTGGACCCCAACAAGTAATGTCTCCTACCTGAAGATAATGAATTACAGCTAATAACTCCTTTTCCTATGCTATATATCGCCGCTCCATGTCGTTTAACTTTCTACTCTCAAAGGAGACGGAGTGATTCTCTTGCATCAAGACTCCCCCTAATGCAAAGTCTGAGGCGTCTGTTTGTACCTCAAAAGGTTTTGTCATATTAGGGAGACCTAGCACCGGTTCTTGTTGCAGTTTCTACTTTAGATTCTCAAATGCATCATGACATTCTTTAGTCCATTGCCATCAGTTTTCCTTCTTCAACAACTCTATGAGGAGCAAGATTTGTTGAGAATAATCTTGTACGAATCGTCTGTAGTAGTTGGCAAGTCCTAAGAATGATCTGAGCTCTGTCAAACAAGTTGGAGTCTTCCAGTTCTGGATTGCCTCTATCTTGGCCTTATTCATACGGATTCGGCCTTGTTCTATTACGTGGCCCAAGAACTTGATGCTGCATTGTCCGAAGGCATATTTCTCCCGCTTGAGAAAAAGTTGATTCTCCCTAAGCTTGTTGAAAACCAGGCATAAGTGCTCTCGATGTTCTTCTAAGGTGGCACTATAAACCACAATATCATCCAAGTATACCACTACGAACTTGTTCAAGTATTCGTGGAAAACCTTATTCATGAGAGTACTAAAAGTAGTGGGAGCATTTGTTAGTCCAAAAGGCATAACAAGAAATTCAAATGCGCTATACCGGGTGACACAGGTAGTTTTTGGTTCATCCCCTTTTTTTGATGTGGACTTGATAATAGCCTGACCCTAAATCAAGCTTTGTGAAATATTTTGCTTGTTTCAACTAATCAAACAAGTCAGCAATGAGGGGAATCGGGTACTTGTTCCTTACTGTTACCTTGTTGAGAACTCTATAGTCAACACACAATCTTAGGCTCCCATCTTATTTCTTTTGGAACAACACCGAAGCCTCAAAATGAGCCCTTGACAGATGGATGAATCCTGCCTCCAGAAGCTCATCCAACTATTTCCGCAACTCAGCTAATTCAGGAGGACCCATTCTATCCGGGGCACTAGCTGGCGGTTTCCCTCCCGAAAACAGCTCAATCTCATGATCTACCTCTCTTTGTAGGGGCAAGGTGTTAGACAATTTCTCTGGCATGATGTCATCATATTCCCTCAATATTGGCTTAATTTGTTTAGGAACTCTCGCATCCCCTTTTGATTCCCTAAAAATGGGAATAGCCATATAGGAAGATTCTTTTCACTTGATCCCTTTCTTGAATTGTAGGGTCGAAATTATCTTCTTTTTGCTCACAGGACTCATTGTTGCCGGAACCACATAAGGTGTCGCACTATTAAGGAAGATGAGACAACTCGCATCATGCATGGGAACATCGAAACTTTCTTTGAAGAAATCAATCCCTAATACCACATCAAAATCTTCCATGGAAGCCACCGTGAAATTGATATTCCCTGTCCACGGGCCAACTCTTACTGGAATCGTGGTTGTAGTACCTACAATCTCTTTGGCTGCAGAGTTAACCGCTTTGATCTTGCCTTTATCTCGTCTAACCCGAACTTCAATCTTGTGGCCTCTTTCTCTGTTATAAAATTATCTATCGCTTCAGTATCGATGAGGGCCCTACAAGGCTTTCCGTTTATCACCATTTCTACATACATTAGTCCCTTTCTTGTTTTGTCCTTTTATGAGATCACCTGGGTGCCCATGGCTCCAAGGAACTTTAGGGCCGCCATAATTGATGTCTCTCTAGTGTTTTCTTTTTGGGCATTCTCCTCCTCTTGTAATGAGTGTAGAGCACTCAAAGCTCCTCGGTGTGGGTATTCAGCAATTCTATAGGGTCCCTTACAAAGAAAGCAAGAGATGGCCTTTGTAGCACTACTTTGGGATCCGACCCCTTAATTCTTTGTGCTTTGGAAACTGGGAGCAATATTCCGAAAGCCAAGGCTCTTTTTTCTCCAGTCCTGGTCCACTATTAAATTTCTTATAGGAAGTTGGAGCTCAATTTCGCCTCTCACTTCCTCTAAGAAATTAATTGGTCCATTCTCCTCCCTCAGTAGAAAACCTACTCCATTTGTTTGAACGATTATCAGGACTGGGAGAGATTGTGAATTTCCTCTTCGAGTTGTTTCTCGAGTAGTCATCCGGACTTTCCACAACAGTGATAGCTACATGGTGGTCTTTGATTCTCCGCCAGTATAACTCATTCTTAGACTACGACATCAACCTTTTCATGAAATTGAAAAATTTTGTCGGCCTCTAACATATCTTGTATATCCAAAATGAGTGCTTGAAAGCTTCTCACATACTCTCAGATGTGCCTAGTTTGTTGTAGTTTGTTTAACTTGCAACAAGCAGTATATGCCGCATTTTCGGGGCAAAACTGCATTTGAAGCTCTTTCTTGAATTCCTCCTAAGAGGAGATTGCATTGTTGCCATTTTTCATTTCCTCCACTCGGCTCCACCACCAGAGTTTGGCATCTCCCGCTAGATACATCGGACATCGGAGCCACCCTTAACTTGTTTTCATTTGTGCTGATCTTGGTGGCTTCAAAATAAGAATTGAGATCAAATAAAAAGTTCTCCACTTCCCTTGAATCCCTGATGCCGTTGTAAGTCTTAGGCTCGAGGATCTTTATCTTTCCAGATTTTGGTGGATTAGTGCCAACATTCTCAACTGCTTTCAGCAACACGCTGACCTTAGTTCTTGTCTCCTCCAATTCATCACGAATTGAGGTGAATGCTTCTTAGGCTTTGTGATAGGGATTCGATTCCATCTCCAAGAGTCTTGTGAGCACCAGATAGGAAGTTAACTTCATCTTCAAGAATTTTATGGGAATTGGCAAGTTGCTTCACTGCCTCTTCTAGGTTCCCCGATCCATCATCGCCTGTCCTTATACCATTGACACCAATAAAATTCATACCTTTGGTGGAATTTTTGTGAACTAGTTCATGGATTACATTTAAATTGGCCATCAAGGTCTTAAACAATGTTGAATTGGCCACCACTGCCAAAAGAAATTCTTGGTTAGCCATCACGACTTTCCAAGTTTCAGATTGGGCTATCGCAGCCACAATCGAGTTTGTATCGGCCACTACCGCTTTTAAAGCCTCATTCTCTTTTTCAAGGGCTTCAATTCGTTGAAAAATGGGCTCAAGATCTACTGCTTGATCACCCATTAAGGCCTCACTAGCCCTGTCCCTCTTAAGGGTCTGTATCCTTTCCTCGAGAGCCTCAATATGACTCATGGAAGCTTTTTCCATGTTCTCTTTTTTTTCTATTGTAAAAGTCGGATCACTTCCGCTCTGATACCAAATGTCATGGGCCCATGCACTTGGGACAATGTGTCGCTCACTTGGGTCACGTTCAAGCAAGCTAGCCAAGGGTTATTACGCTAATTTTGCATATAAAATGGGACATGGGTTAGATTCGGGCCAACGACCGAATGATTGATAACATTACCAAGTACGGTATGTTAGCATAATCAAAATAATACGTCAATAAGCGATCATATGAACATAGCATCACATCAAAGAGGCACAACCACACAAAGAAAGGCACAGAAATGAGTAGAAATCGGGCTAGTATTTCATTATATGCAATTGAGCATTACAAAGATGGCAAAGCTATTATATAATGTTTGCCTTGTGGGATGTCGGCATTCCATAAGGCAAACGGGCCCGTCAAGCATCTCATCCGAGCAACTAGTCCAATTAGTGACTAGTCACTCCCTTCTAAAGAACATAAGAGGCATGGCAGGAGGAAACATGGATATGTTCCACCCATCACTCCCTTGAAATTACAAAAGTATAATTATTTTTTAAAAGACTGTTTTGCCATTTTATTACAAGATTCTTCTCCCAGTTACAAGATGTCCCTCCTTACAATTAGCAGGGATATATGGATGCATCTATTGATTCTCCAAGCTAACTTTATAAAAAAAAAAAATTATTATTCAAAAATTACAAAATCTTATGTTATATAATAATGATAATAATTTCATAGAAAAATCAGAAAATAAAATCATTGAAAACACATGCAAACAAACATATATATTTTCTGTTTTCAAATTTGGAAAATAGAAAATAAGAAAACTGAAAAAGAGAAAAAGTTTTCCATAAGTCAAGTAAAAGAAAAGTAAAATTTTTATTTATTGTGAAAAAAATTTAGTAATTTTATGAAAAATAAAATAAAATAAAATTCAAAGACCATGGATAAAATTAAATATAATGCGACGAATCATCTATATAGTATTTAACGTCACATGTGTTCAATAATATGGCACTAGTCACTAAATCCATAAGTTACAAATGAAATGATAGAACCAGCCGCAGAGTATCCTTTACACTCAGACTTAAGGATCTTCCATTGCAAATTTTCGCAATACAAAGTTTCTTTGACCTTTTAGCCACTACAATGAATAAGAAGAGACTTAAGGTCATCATTTCCAATATCATAAACTATCTTGAAGAGTCATCATTACCAGAGCTAAAACATCGTTGTCATGTTCCAATCTTTGCAAAAGAACATATGCATTAAATTATTCCTGTATCACCACCCTGCAGCTTGCTATAAGAAGACATGAGCTGCATATCGTGGCTCAAGAAGCAAATGATCAATTTTGTAACAAAGCAGAAGATGAAGCCAACCACTGCATATAGTTTTTGGTCTTCCTTATCGTTTTCTCAAAAATTTTGCAGAAAATAAGCTAATTTAATTAAAGAATGAAAAAAAAAAGAATGAAAAAAAAAAGAACAAAAAGCATCTGAATTACAAACTATTTAATGAAATCTCAAAAAGAAAATCAAGTAGAGGAGAAAGTTGTAACTCTTTATGAACAGAAAAACAGAAAGACAATCCAGTAATTGAAACGAAGAAGGTGAAATTAGGAGGGGAGGGATGAACCCGAGGAAGGAATTTAGAGAAAACAAGAGGAGTTGCGCCTTTAAGGAAGCGGTCTAAATTTGACGGCACCCTTATTGAAGGCAACAATGGAGAATGCAAAGAAGACATGGGTGGTGTTAGAATTTTCTTTTAAAGACGAGAAAAGGCAGCCAGCGTGTTGTCATGGGCCCATACTTAGGACCGTGTGGCGATCACTTAGGTCGCATTCAAGCAAGCCAGCCAAGAGTTATTCCTCTAATTCTGCATATAAGATGGGACATGAGTTAGATTCGGGTCAATGACCGAATAACCAATAGCATTTGCAAGCATAGTATGACAAAATAATCAAGATAGCATATAAACACAACAAGCGATCGTATAAACATGACATCACATCAAAGAGGCATAACCGCATAAAGAAAGGCACAGAATGAGGAGAAATCGAGCTAGTATTTCATTGATATTCAATTCAGCATTACAAAGACGGCCAAGTCATTATATAACATTCGTGTGGGCAGGGGGGCAACCCACAAGGCGAACGGGCTTATCAAGCATCCGATCCGAGCAACTAGTCCAATTGGTGACTAGTCACTCCCCCTTAAAGAGCATAAGGGGCATGTTAAGGCCTGGTAGGAGGAAACATGAATATGTTCCACCCAGCACCCCTTTGAAATTACAAAAATAAAATTAATTTAGAAAAGACTGTTTCGCCCTTTTATTACAATGTTCTTCTCAAGATAGCCCCCCTTACACTCTCCCCCACTCAAATAGTTGACGCCCTCGTCGACTGAGTCTTTTAAGAAGGCTTCAATTTGCAGGCTGAAGGAGGATAAATCTTCGGCTTTCTTTTAGGTGATCTCTTTGTCTCTTCGACCTTTCCATATGACTAACTATTCTTTGAATTGTCGCCTACTGAATGACTGCATGCGTCTACTAGAATCTCCCCCACTTATTTGTTTGTTGGTGGGTCTTTGTGGATGGCTGGTCTTATTGCTTGTTAAGGTTAGCATCTTCCTTATCTGGATGATATGGCTTCAAGATGCTATTGTGGAACATGGGATGAACTTGTACCCACGCTAACAATTATTCTTATAGTAGCTTCACCATCACCATATCTCTCACTTGGAATTGTTGAGGTTTCAATGCTCATTTGCCCATTTTTTCATTTTATGGGAGGCTTTCTCTAAATGTGCTTTTGCAATCTCTTCACTCTATCTCCATTCTTTCGTGAAAGGGAACGCCTTTGTAAGGTACATCAAGAGGGTAAGGCACTAGAGGTTATTGACCTATAATAATATCAAAAAGGACTTTTGTTAGTAATGGAATACTTTTAACAATTGAAACAAAATTGGGCCACCTTAAGTGAAGATGGCCAGTTCTTCCAACGAGAATTGACAAAATGTCACATATATTCTTCCAATAGACCATTTTTTTTTTTGCACATAAGCCCCAAAACGAGCCCTTGAAGAATGAATAAATCATGTTTCCAGAAGCTTATTTAATTGTTTCTGCAACTCAGCTAATACTGGAGGGCTAAAATTATCTTCTTTTTCGCTTATAGGGTTTATTGTTGTTGGGACCACATAAGATGTCTCATTATTAAGGAAGATGAGACAACTAGCGGCAGACATGGGAACTGATGGCTCCAAGGAACTTTAGGGCTCCCGTAGCTGATGTATCTCTAGTGTCCCCCTTTTGGATATTCTCTTCCTCCTGAAGTGAATGTAGAGCATTCAATGCTTCTCTATGCGGACATTCAACAACTTTATGAGGTCCCTTGCAAAGAAAGCAAGAGATGGGCTTTATGGCTCCACTTTGCTATCCGGCCCCCTGATTCTTCGTACTTTGAAAACTAAGGACCATAGTCCGGAAGTGAGGCTCTTTTCCTCGAGCCCACACTTGGGACTATGTGGCGCTCACTTGGGTCGCGTTCAAGCAAGCCAGCCAAGAGTTATTCCGCTAATTCTGTATATAAGATGTGACATGGGTTAGATTCGGGCCAATGACTGAATAACCAATAGCATTTGCAAACATGGTATGACAACATAATCAAGATAGCATATAAACACAACAAGCGATTATATAAATATGGCATCACATCAAAGAGGCATAACCGCATAAAGAAAGGCATAAAATGAGGAGAAATCAAGCTAGTATTTCATTGAGATTCAATCCGGCATTACAAAGATGGCCAAGCCATCGTATAACGTTCGTGTGGGTAGGGGGGCAACCCACAAGGCGAACGGGCCCGACAAGCATCCGATCCGAGCAACTAGTCCAATTGGTGACTAGTCACTCCCTCCTAAAGAGCATAAGGGGCATGTTAAGGCCTGACAGGAAGAAATATGAATATGTTCCACCTAGCACCCTTTTGAAATTACAAAATAAAATTAATTTAGAAAATGTTCTTCCCTCCCAATTACAAGATGACCCCCCTTACACGTGTGGAGGGCATGCAGTGATATTTGGCGCTAGAAGAAAGATAATGGAGTTTTTTTACACAAATACCATTATTTTGTTTACATAAGTATTAAAGATAAACCATTATCTCTAACTAAATATATCTATATTTTCATAATACCCCTTAGCCCTAAAAATCTTTAATAGCAATTATTTATTTTAAAATTTAGAATAACTTTTTAAAATCAATAAATCAATAAATATTTTAAGAATTATTAACAAATAATACTCCTATAATTGTATAAAACGTTTAAAATTGCAGGAAAAAAAAGAATTAATTTGTTACATTAATACCAAATAATTACAATATTTATGTAATACAAGACTGGAGGAAAAAAGATAAAGAAATCTACCAAAAATGAATAAACATGTAACATCCTAAACCTTATATTTATTATATATATATATATATATAATAGTATGATAAACAAAATTTATGTTGTTATGGCATTGAGTATATTTTAAAGAGAAAATTGGTTGCTAATGTGATAATATGTTATATATAGGTTATATCAGGTTGTATGTATTGTATATTATATGAGATTTCCTAGAAATCAAAATGCATAAAATTGTTACTGCCACACATGACATGTTATATGTACGTTTTATGTAGTGTATATTAAGGTTATATGATATGAAATCTTGCAATACATAAACTTAATAAAATGATAAAAAAAAACAAAATTTTATAATACCATATCTGATACATCAATTTATGTTTATAAGTATGATGAATACAAAAACTTTCATATATCATAATGGTTATTGGGGTTAAAATAATTGATACGTAAAATTTAAAATTTATGGTATTTTAAAAGAAATAAAATAATAAGAGATAATAAAAGTTCATAAAGAAAAAAAATCAAGGTGATTTGAGTATTTTTGCAGTTGAGAAGAAGAAGAAATTTTAGAAGAGGGAAATAAAAACTCTTATGAAAATGTATGAGTTGAGCGCGATTTTATGGATTAGAGATTTATTTGTTTAATTTAATATTAAAGTTATAATGAGGAATTTTGAAATCCACAAATGAATCTTTTAGTTAATAAAATTTATTATATATATTATGGTAATTAATATTATAAAAGTGACACTTTATGTAATTATTTCAAGATATTATCTGCAAATTATATTGTGGACTGTGGTTTATATTACAATACGAACTAAACACGTGTGAGAAGAGTAATAAAAATAAGATAATAATTTTGTAAATAAAACAAATTCATACAAATTTATTTATTGATATAGGTTCATTAGTTTAGTTTTTTTTTTTTGCTTTTTCAGATACTATTCGTCTAGATTTATTATTTTTTCGGTCTGTTTTATGTCGATTTTTGTTATGTTTTGAGTTTTTTTAAAGATGATTCAATAAATTCATACCTACAAATCAAAACATAAAAAATATACATTTAAATTAAATACACAGAAATAAAATGAATTTGTATTAATATAAGAAATAAACCTTTATTAATGAACTAATCAATCTTTTACTAATAAGTTAATGAACCTTTATAGAGCAATGGAGGCAAAATAATAGAAACTATCATTTTTTTTTAAAAAAATTGTAAATTACAAAGAGACAATATAAATTAAAAACAGAATTTGAAAAGTAAAATTAGACTAAAAAATATTTTAAATGGCTAGTGAAACGGACCAAATGCAGGATTAATTTTACTCATGGTACTTCAATTATATAAATTGTAATAATTCAGTACCCTAAAAATTATTTATAACATAAAGGTACTCCAATTATATAAATTGTAATAACTCAATATTTCAAAAATTATTTGTAATAAAAAGTACCTCAATTTTTATTTTGTAATATAAAAGTACTTCAACTTTTATTTTGTAACTAAATAGTCATTCCGTCTTTAACTGTTAGTCTTCCTAATATAAGTGTAATATAAAATATTTATATCAGATAAATTTTAATAAAAATAAAATTAGTAGTAATATCCAGTGGATATTATAGCTACTTTTATTTTTATTAAAATTTATCTGAATATTTCACGTCATACTTCTGTTAGAGAGACTAAAATGGTGTTTGGAAGTGTTGTTGAGTCTTCCAAAAATATATTTTGAATTTTCTGATTTAATTGACTATTTTTTTAATTTCTTATGTATTGTTTTTTTTTTCAAATTTGTTTCTGGAAAAAATATATATTTATCTATGTCTACTAAAAACAATTTTCAAAATTAAAAAAAATTTAAAAATACAAAATTTTTTTCTAAAAAACATTTTTTTCAAATACAATGTTAAACGAGTTCTAATAGCTAAAAATATAAGTACTATTTAGTTACAAAATAAAAGTTAAAATACTTTTGTATTACAAATAATATTTGAGATATTGAATTGTTACAATTTATATAATTAGAGTAACTTTAAATTATAATTAATTTTTAAAATATTAAAATATTATAATTTATATAATTTATATATTATTAGCAAAATTCACCTATAAATACACAATCCCACATGCTTATGCTTTTCTAAAAGAAATGAATATATAAAATAATATATGAATGCTTCGACATGGACTGGAAATAGACAACAGGAGGGCACACGGTGGGACTCTGACTTTTCATGTGATTGAAATTATTATTTACAGAATGATCTGTCAATACCAAGAATCAGTCAGCTTAGCTACAATTATTAATCTAATAATAATAATAATAAATTGACATCCTTCTCATGATAAGGTTTTTCATTAGTTTTTTATATTTAATTTGCCAAGTGGTATATACTTAGTAATATTCCAACAACGTCATCCATATATCGACTCTTCATATAGCATATTTATAATTATAATGCTATTACCATTGTTATCAAAATGGAACCGAATCAGCCAGTAAAACCGGTTAAATTGTTTTAAATCTTTCACCAAACTTGAAAATTCCTTCAAATTTTGTTTTCTCTCTTGATTTGGTGTTAATTCACTTAAAAATTTTGAAGAATCACTCACTTGATATTTTTGAGTGTGTGCAAAAGAGGTTTGGGATTGGAAAAAATAATGAAAAATAGTAATAAAAACGTGAAAAAAACTTTATATACTTGTTTTTTACTGTCATAAACAAATTTTTCACGATTATGAACAAAGGCCTTTCATGATGAACAAATTCTTTACGGTTTTGAACAAAAACCTTTCATGGTCATGAATAAATCCTCCAAGGTCATGAACAAAAATCTTTCATGATCATAAACAAATCCTTTATGGTCATTACTAAAGACCTTTTATGGTCATGAACGTCCACCGTAAAAACTGTCAATACTTATTTTTGACCATAATATTCATGGACACGAATCATGCATTTTCTCATTTTATTTCATCTTTCTCTTCAAAACAAAGTCAAAATTGATTAATATATTCCATATATGCCCCATCTATACCATCATATACCTCCAATACACTTTTCATATATTCTCTTTAAGTCATATATTCATGCATAACAACTAACCCTAGGTAATGAGTTTTACATGTTGCTGATGCGCAATATGTTTATTATTTAAGCAGAAAAGTCAGAGAACACATTTTTTAACCTGAGCATGTTTAAGCACCTCCACGGTATTCCTTCACCTATTTTATGCTGCATAGTATTCTGTTTTTGTAGTTAGTGAAGCTGAAAGCCACAATCTCGACTCCATTGGTAGTTACATGAAATGTGATGCTGGATATAAATCATACTAAAAATATACCGCCTCCCATAATTGGGGATATTTCTTAAATTAGGGTGATTAAAAATTATATTTACAAATTTATGGTGATTTTAAAAGTATTTACAAATTTATAATAGTTTTAGGAGACATGCGCCAGTCCAATTGGCACACACAGATAGTTTGAGGAGACGTGCACCAGTTGGACTGGCGCACGCAGCCAGTGTTGGACACGTGGCTGTGTACGCCACTTCAACTGGCACACGTGCGCCACTTCAGACCACCACGAATTTTTTCTTTGGTAATTTTTAAAAAAATAGCGTTTTTATTTTTTAAAAAATAATTAACCAAAATTTAATTAACAATTAACAATTAATAATAATAATAATAATAATGTGGGTAAACTTTTATGAGTAAAAAAAAACTTAACTTTTATAAATTTTCTCTACATTTTTTATCTCTAAAAATTTTTATAAATTATTATTTTCTAAATTTTACTTAATATATGATTAAATACTAAATGTTTAATTTATAATTTATTAATTTAATTTAATTTATTTACTTAATTTTCATTAGTAATTTATCAAACTCTAATTTATAAATTATATCGTAATTTTTCTAAAAAATAATTAACAAAATTTAATAAATAAATGAAAAAATGGTAAAAAAAATTTAAATTAACAAAAAGAAAATTTGCTAACTTACGTGCATGGAAGCATGCACGTGGGGCACATTGGTGTGCCACTAGGTGAACAGTACCACGCGCCAGATAGAGTGGCGCACGATTAAAAACTACTACAAATTCGGAATTACTGTTAAAACAACTACAAATTCGAAATTTTATGAAAAAATACCTTAAAATGGTAAATATTTTTGGTGAATACCACGTATTAAGAAATATCCCCCATAATTATTCCATTTTATCATATTGCCTCCTAAATTTTTTTTTTGTTCACTTAATCCCTATATTCGATCTTTGGTCTATTCTGCCATTTATTAATTTTGTCAAATGTTGTATTTTTGTCCATTCTAATCAATTACAAATATATCATTCAATCCACGCACGTTGCACTACACTTGCTATATATGCTCTTGATATGTCAGTAATAAGAAGTCCAATGCAATATTCTATAAAATTAGCAAGTGGTTGGATGAACTAAAAATCGAATGCATTTTATTAAGTGAATCAAAAAAATTTTTATGAAGTAAAATGGATGAACCTTGCTTTTCTATATGCTTCCTGTTGTAGCACTGTGTAGGTGCACTACTTGCCACAGTTCCCTATTTTGGACCATATTATTATTTGCAAAATGTGAGATCCTTTGTCATCTACCTTTAATTGTAAAATGCAGTTTCTATCAATAAACACAAGGAATTTCAACCTTATTTTGAGCTCATCCAATCTCTTTTCTCATTATCTTAGGTATCACTACAAGAAAACTACAGTTTAATTACCAATAGAATTTTGTGTTGATGAACAGAAATCTGTTGATAAATAAGTTTATCAACGGATTACCAAGGTAAGTGTTCGTCCGTAAATTTACCAATGCAAAAGAAATTCCATTGGTAGATCTACCAACGAATTATTGGTATATCATTAGAAAAAGTTATGTCCTTCGGTAATTTACCAACGGATTATCATAAAAAAAAAAAAACTGTTGGTAAAGCATACTCTGCTGTTAAATTTGATTTCTCTTTTATATGAAATCCGTTTGTAAATTACATAGATATAAATTTTGTTCATAATCTGTTGTTCAATCTTATCCGTTTACAATCCGTTGGTATTCCACCAGTGAATTGATATAAGTTGATAAATTCATTAATTTATCTGTTGGTAATCCTTTGGAAAGTTATATGTTAGGTAAATAAATCCATTGGCAATGCAAACATGATACACAATTAGCTTTTGATTTATGTTAGGTAAATAAGTCCATTGGCAATGCAAACATCTTACACAATTAGCTTTTGGTGATCCGTTGGTAATATGCCAACAAATTTTAAATTCGTTGGTAATTTACTTATGGGTTGATAATCCATTGATAAATATTTCCAAATCCACTAGTAATTTGTTGGTACATATTCCATCATTATTTAATTGTTTAAAATTTTTTAATTGTAAGTACACAATAAATTAATTCATATAGTCTGCTAATAAAAAATTAATACCTTGCATTAAACATAACACATTAAGTAACATTTGTTGAATGTAAAACATTAAGCACTGAACATAACACAGATTAAGTAACATTTATCAAATGTAAAACATGCAGTATATGTATTAAACATAATGCATATTAATAAAGTTTAAAGATAATGCCATATAGATTTTAGTCCTAATTGAAATCCTCAGCATCATTATCATCATCGGTAGGGTGAGAATCGATAGGTGGAACTACATGTGCAATACCTCTCAAAAGCCTTTGTATCATAGCCTCCATCTCATCCTGTTTCTTCCTCAACTCCTGCTCCATCTGCTCCTGCCTTTGCCGCATCAGTTGCATCTCTTCCTGCCTCTGTCGCTCCATCTCCTCTTCCCTCTGCCTCATCTCCTCCCTCATTGTCTCCCAAAGCTCGTCTCGGACTGCAACTCGAACTTCCTCATATAACTCAGCCCGCAATTGTTCATAATATGGCTTTTTCTTTGATGGTCCAACATCAGAATATGTCCTGGACAAATCAACAATCTCTGAAGAAGTTCCTTCAGTCTGATTTTGACTAGCATCATTATAGTGTGCCATCACCTCATCCTAAAAAGATATAAATATATCAAATTGTTCAACATTAAACATACAAAATCTTCACATTGTTTAGATCATATGAATCAACAATAAGATTAAGTCAGTATGCCTTTTTCTCATAAAACATACAAGGAAAGTACCTTGTGGAAAAAGAAAAAAAATAGATATGTAGATAACTGTAAAACTAAGTTTGACAAATGAAAAGTCATGAAGCAAATGATTGAAAGAAAATAGGCAAAAATCAAGCGCAAATTAGGAAGCAGTATAGGAAGGAAAATCAAAAACAAGGAGCAGAACTGAAAGGAAAGTGCATTAATTTAAAATTAAGTAATTAAATTTGGGATCAACTAAGTGGGCCCATGTTTACATGAAGATATAGGATAGATCACATATTATTACTTCGTCAGCATAATAATAATAATAATAATAATAATAATAATAATAATAATAATAATAATAATAATAATAATAATAATAATAGTGTTTTTTTTTTGTAGGTCCATTCATATGGGGCGTGGTGTCATATAGGCAAGGGCAACCCAAAAACGGCCTAGTAGTGATCATGGCTGATCATATGGACTCAATAGTTCATGATATATATATATTTCTTCCTTAATGAGTCAACAAATAAATTGAAAATATATTGATTTACACCATCAATAGGCTATGACTACCACTCCATAAAAATGTTGTCGTAAGCAGAAGAGATGCAGGAAATTACAAAAGTGAGCAATAGTAAAGTGTAATGTCATTCAGTAAGAGCTAGAATTTTAAGTCAGAGTGCAAAAATTTATATATACTAGATTTTCAATATTTTTCGTGGGAGTAAATTTTAAAAAATGACATAAATTTGCATATTATTACATATATTACCATTTAGAGTACCATCATGCATACCACATACAACTAAAGCGCACAATACTCCGCAAAAGATCATTAGTGATGAACTTATTGAGTAAAACATACAACTAAAGTGTACAATACTCTCAAAAACAGGCCCAACACTTCTTCCCTTTCAAGGAGCAAAACAATTTATTCTATCTTTAACGGAAATTAAGAAGAGATGCAGGACAAATGATGTCACTCAGAGTACCATAATGCCAAGAAAATAAACGAAAAGCTCAACCTCAAGTCTATTTTAGATGGTTACAGGAAAATAAACGAAAATAATAGCTAGGGAAATACCCTAAATATCTAACTTCACATCAATGTTACAGCTTATCATTTAAAAGCAAGCATATATCGTGATTGTTATATAAAAAGCAAGTGTATTATTAATTAATGCATAAATATTTTTGGCGAATTATTAGTACGTACCGTTTTTATAAACAATGTTTGAATGGTGCTATTAAGGCTTCCTTCCCATTCTGATTCATACTTCTTTCCAGTTTGAATTTGGCTAAGTATTGGAGCATTTAGGACCGGAGCAAACATCTTCATTTTGGAACATTTTATAATAAACACTTCTTCTAAACATGGGAAATCAAAGAAAATATCATTCTTTGAATAAAAACTTGTAAGATATGGTAGATCAACAAGTACCAAATACTCTAGTTGATTGAAACCAATCTTATCGTCCTTTATATCTGATCCAACCACTATTATATTCTCCATCCATTTGCATCTCCCAACATATAGTGTTTTTAATTGCACAAGACTTTTAGCTATTGAGATAGTTATCAGATATGTCAGCCCATCACATTTTGAGACTTGTAAAAATGTCAAATGTCTGAAAGACACCAAGGTCGGCACTAGAGTTTTCAATCTATTGCATTTCCATACTTGTAATGCTTGTAAATTCTCAAAAAATTTCTGGGGGCTATTAACATGCACTAGATGTTCGAGATTTGGCAGCTCGGATAAGATTGCTTTTCTAAACCATGGAAGTGACGCATGATGATTGTCATTGCTATTGTTCAATTCGTGAATAACTATTTTCTCCACTAAAGAATTACTCAGAACAAACTTTTCCATAGTTGGAAAACTATTAGATGGAAGAACAAGTTCAATGACCTTCAACGTGCTTAAGAAATTAGTTTTATATTTACCACTCAATTTGTGCTTGATAAAACCCCATTCTATTCTTAGTTCTTCCAAGCTTGACATCACAATCTACAAAACCAAAACAAGAGGAAAAGATAAAACAGAATCATTACTCTTCAGAATGGACGGGTCACAAATTAAATTTTTTTGACCATAAATTTTTAATATTCTGAAAAATAAATTAAAATATCTGATTCATATTTATTTTAATAATATGATTTTTAACTAATGCAATTGAAAAAAGGCCAAATTGTTAAAAAAAAAAATCTAGAACATTAAGGTTGTATAAAAAATAATTTGTATTTTTTTTTATTAAATGAACGAATTTTTGACATTTTATCAATTCAAACGTTTTAGTCAGTTTGATAGAAGGAACTTTGCTGGTATGTTTGAACTTTCCGTTGATTATATTTTCTTTGATGACCAAGCAGCTTTGAGTTGGCTGCTTTGTTGAACATTCAAGGTTGTAAAATATCAATATTATCTTACCTACCAGCATACAAATGGTTATAAAGTATTAATGAGTCGGTTGCTAGGTCCGTAAAAAATATTACTGCCTGAAAATTCTGGCATCAATAATTTTTCTATTAAAATGATTAAAATGTCTAAATTAATAAAATATTAAAAGTTAGTTCATTTAATTGAAAAATATTGAAATTACATGTTATTTTTTATACAAATGTGAAAGTTCGGATATTTTTTTTTGAGTAAATTGGCCTTAAAAAAAAGGAAGAAGAAGAAAATGAAAAAGAAAGGGGATACCTGATCATGCAAAAGGAAAGGTCGTAGAGTTGGGATAATGAGATGGCCCTGTGTATGGGAGATTTTTGCTCCCAACTTACTGCTTCATTACTTCCAAGTACCTCCAAATATTTCAAGTTGGGCCACATACAGATATGTGTTCCTGCGTTGAAACTCTTGATCGCCCATACGTCATGTAGTCGAAGGAAGGTTAAAAAATCAAATTTAAAAGGTTCCCCTTCCGTACTTTTTCCCTTTCCAATAATGTGTTTCACCCCGCATTTATATATGTCAAGCTTATTCAGCTTCAAAAGACCAAATGCTATAGATGCTGGAAATACATATTCCATTGCTCCACATTCATAAACTTCAACCGATGTCAAATTTTGAAAGTTGAAAAGCCCATTTGGATCCTCACTCCAAATACGCTTCAATAAGCTCATATATTTTATTTCTAAGTATCTCAGCTCAAATTCTGCCACCTCATTAGAATTCGGCTCTCCCAATTCATATATCTTTTCAATTTTATCACAACCATATACCTTGAGGTCCTCTAATCTCTGAAATCTTCTAATCACATTTGATGAAAACACAGCTAATAGTTTTGAGCAACTTGAAATTCTCAGTGATTTAAGTTTGCAGAAAGAATCAACTGCGAGTTCTCTGTGCCATATATATTCCAAGTTCTCCATACGATCAACTTTCATTTTTTGCAAATTAGAAAAGGTAACCTGCGAAAGTCATTAATTATTAGTAATTTGCCCTTCCATAACCAAAAAGTAAAGGTATACGTGGAATACTTGGAAAACAACCGAGTACCGAAGTAGAAGAAGTGTTATTAAAAGTTCAGCTTTGCCTAAGAGGAAAAAAAAAATGTAATCACCCTTAATTTCTCTAATGTCAACTGTCGAATTACTAAATTTATTTTTTAAAAATATAATATTTGATATTTAAAAATTAATAATTAATTACTTTTACAGCATCATAGAGTATTATATATTTATATGATTATAAAATAATCTGATTAACTAATTAAGGATATGAAATTAATTTTATATAAATTATGCATTAAACACTACTAAAAACTAATGAAAGAGAAAGGAAAGTAAGCACAGTACCATATCATTGAAGAGGGATTGAGCGTTGCCTCCATATGAAATATGACTCACAAAATTCTTCAGCGCATCACAATTTCTCTGAGCGATTGAAATTCAATGGGATACTCATAACTGAATCTTACCAAATTCGGAAGCCTAATGAGGCGAAGGAAGTCCAACTTAAGAAAGACAATCTTACTTACAATCTCTTCTTCTTCTTCAATTTTTTCTGTAAGTATTATCTCTTCCATGTACTCACAATACATAATTTCAAGTCTTTTCAATTTCAAAAGACTTTTAACTATCGAAGTTTTAAATAAATACTTCAAACTCTGACAGGAGCTCACATACAAATTCGTCAAATTAGAAAAAGAAACCTGCTCATAATGGTTGAAATAAAATATATTAGAATTAGCACATATATTTATAACATATAACAAATAAAATTTTACATAATAAAATAATTAACATATCTAGTTATTTACAATCTATTAATTATCTTTAAAAAACATTTACACGTTAGAGTAAGAATGCGGTAACTCTTAAACTTGGGATAAAAAGACTAATTGTAGTCTAACTTTAGTAATTTTCAATATTGTGATGGTTAATATATATAGTTAACCTGTTAAGGAACATGGTGATAATCTTTTTTCCTTTTTTCTCTCTTTTACAAAAGCACCTCAGTTAACAATGCCTACTCACACTTCACAGTTTGATTTTGTTAAAATTAACGATGAAATTTTTTTTGTAAATTAATACAATCTTTAGTTATACTTTGTCATGTAGTAATAAAGATCAAACAAAAATATTGAAGGAACTTATTCTACTAAGAATTAACCTTGATCAATTCGGTTCATGCAACTATTTTTTTAGAATATGTAGTTGGTTTGCTTATGCTTGCTGTTAGATTATCCCACATTACTGGCTATAACTATACACTACTTATAATGTCTTGAACAACTATCATCTTTTGACCTAGCTTTTAAAATATCAAGACCTCGTGCCATTTACCTAACAATAGCCTAATGAATTTTACATGATATCAGAGTCAAACGATGTTGAACAACTCTTCTCCCTTGAGCCAGCTATTAAAAAGAGTTAGATGAAAATTCATATACCTAATAAATTTTATACTAGCAAGGAATTTTATATCTTTTAATTTTGTAAAAAGAAAAATTATATATAAATATTCCATTAAGCAATAAAAATCAAGTAAAAAAAATCTATTTAAATATATTATTATATCCAATTCATAGATGAGAATGAAAAAATTGAAAGAAAAAACTTTTAGGGGTATATATAAACAAAAAATGAATGGAGTATAAATTCATTTTTTATTTTTTAATTCCACATTATTGGTATGAAAAATAATATATTAAGCCAAATAGAAGAATGACATGTACAAAAAATAATTTATGTATTATTTCTTTATTGATTTGGTCTCCTATAAATTAGACTAAGGTAAAAAAATACCATTTAATATTTAATATTATATTATTACCCAAGAATATATTGTGTGTTTTATATACTTAGAAGTAATTATGTACTAATATATAAAATAAAAAAATACTATTAGTTTAGATGAGTATATGTGAATAAATATGATATATATACATATAGCACGTACCTTTTTACTGAAAATGCTTCTAAGTTGTGGTAAATGTGCTAGTTTTAATGAGGACAATTGACTGAACTCTATGACTTCATCTTCACTTCCTTCACTAATAATCGCTTCCACGTTATCACAATCTTCCACTTCAATTTCTCGAAGCTGCGACAAATATTTGGCGAAGGAATATGAGAAGAGAGACTTTAATTTATGGCACCCATTGATATTTAAAATTCGGAGCTTGCTAAAAGATCCAGTTTCAAGTTCACCATGACAAATCTCCTCCAAATTATTTAAATTATTCAAAGACAATGTCTCCAATACTGGAAAGGCACAGTATGAAGCCCACTTTATTGACTTGATGATATATCGGATGATATCATCATTCCTAATGTGAAGATGTTTCAGCTGTCGACAACCTTCTCCATCTATGTGATACAATAAATTCTCAATTTCTTTAACTTCATCTAAGTATAGAGCTTCAGTACCTCTCAACAGCTCTTTAAGCCATTCCTCCCTATGAATAACTATTTTTAGCCTCAGCTTTAGTATCTTTGAGGCTTGTTCAGTCCCACCATAGTGCCATCCATTGCCTATGAATATTTTATACCTAATTAGCAACCCTTTGGAAAAGAGGCCTTTTGGTATTTTCTTGGCATGGTTCACTTGGATTTCTAGAGTTGTCAAATGACACAATTCATCTAACTCCATAATACTAGCTTTGCCTTCCTCATCCCACCCAACATCACTATCACCTAAATACAACTCTTCTAATAGGGACAGCTTTAATAGGACATTTTTTGGAATAATTTTGAGTCGATTGCAGTTGCTTAAATCTAATAATTTCAGCTGACTCAGTTGCTCTATTTCTCTTGGCAGCTCAACGATATCAGATCTTGCAAAACTAAGGCATTCTAGTTGCTTCAGCTCTCCGATGATGGCTATATCATCCAATTGGCATCCTTCCAAACACAAGGTTTGCAGGTTTGTTAGAAAACCAAGTGACGAAGGCAGCTGGCACGCAAAATTGATGCCAGTGAAACCCACAACTTTAAGTTTTTGAATCCCTTCAAAAAATAAATCAGGGACTTTTAAACATGAATCTTCAGTGAATAGTAAAAATAAATCTGCCTCTGGACATTCCAAATCTTGAGGAAGATCACGAATATCGCAATAAGGAAGAGAAATTCTGGTGCACTCTTTGCTGGGCCACTCCCGCAATCTAACATCACTTCTGCCAATGAAAGCATTTCGATCTCCACAAGCAATTAAAAGTGCAGTCTCACGAACCACATCATGCATTTTCACATAACCTACCATGTCACCATGCAACAACAATGACTCATCTTTGAGTTTACTAATCCATCTGAATACTCTGTTTCTTGCATTTTCAATGGTACACATGTCACCCAGACCCATACTATATCTTACCAAGTCACGGATCTGTATATTAGATCTCCCATACAGAGCACAAAGCAAGAAAAATGACTTGAGTTCCTTCTCAATCAGATTGTCATAGCTTAACTTAAGAACACTGTATACCCTTTCATATATTTCTTCATTCTTGAACTCAGACAGCCGCCTAACCATATCATTCCATTCATATAATTCTTTATTTCGCAAATCAGAGGCAACTATGCGAATCAGAAGGGGCAACCCTGCACATTTGTTGACTACTTCAGTTGCTATTGTCTGGAATTTTGCATTTTTAGCTTCTGGTGCATTCGTTTCAAATAATCTCCACACCTCTTCTTCAGGTAGAACATCGAGTAAGAAATCTTTTTTTGTGCCCATCTCACGACATAATACATTTTTGCTCCTTGAAGTTAGTAATAATTTGCCTCCTTTGTCTTCGTTGCCAAATGGAATTCCTATAGATTGCAAATCCAGTTTTGCCCAGATACCATCCAGAATGATGAGCACTTTATAGTTCTTCAACGTCCTATACAAGAGAATTGCTCTTACAGATAAACTGCCACGTCTAATCGCAGGCCCAAGAATTCAGCAATTTCTCCTTGAATTCTTCTCAGATCTGGTGTTTGAGACACAACAACCATAACCACATAATCGAATAACATGTATTCTAGAGCTTTCCTGCCGACCTCCTTCGCTAGAGTGGTCTTTCCAATGCCTCCCATACCGTAGACCCCAATCATGTTAACATTGGGATTTTTGAGAGCATCCATTACTTGGTTCAACATCAAAACCCTTGATGGCAAGCTTTCATGACTATAAACAGATGGCTCAAGTATCTGTCGAAGTGGGGGCCGGAGGGCAATTGGATATAATTCTTTTTCATTTATTAGAAGCTCCTCGATGGCCATAGCTTTGTTGGCTGCTTTTTTGCTCAGCTGATAGCGAGTCTTAAAATTGGGAAACAATCCAACACAAAACTTCTTCTTCACTTCTTCTTTGCTTTGAATGAGTAGATTGGCCTCCAGAATTTCAGTTTCGGCAGTGCGCAGCCAGTTGGTAACATTCTCATAGATGTCTTGCCCATTTCTTTCAGCCTCAACGACGGATTGCTGTAACCTGAGTCTTATGTTCTTCAGCAGCTCAGTTTGCTCCTTGAGTTTTTCAACCCTGCTATCGCACTTGAAACCATAACTAATCTGTCGTCCGATGGGGACAACAATGAAATCGGTGAAATAGGTAAAATTTAATGGCAAATTCATTTTGATTGAACGTAGATCAAAGACAGTTAAAAAGTGAAGAGTAAGTAAATGAGAGAATTAAGGGGATAAAGAGAAGAGATAGAATAGAGAAAATAGATGAAACAAAGAACAAAGCATGTGTGGAATGGGTGTGATGGAATCAGTGGACAGTTGATGATGGAAGAAGAAAGATGGACAAAGAATTTGCAGGTCCAAGTGAAGATTGAGTAGGAAATGATGGAGAAGTCAAGGAAATTGATACAGAGCTGAAAAAGAAAATGAAGAGGAAGGTGGATGGGCAATGTGTAAAGGGGCCATCTTATAAGTAAGTGCACACGGTCCCAAGTGTGGGACCTTGACACAATGCAGGCAAAACGACAGAGCTAGTTGACTGCATATATTTTATTGTACAAAAGGAGGATGCTGGATTTTCAAGTGGTTGAAATTATTATTTATATAATGACCAACACCAAATCAGTCAGCTTATAACTACAAATATATATTACACCAATTAATAATCTGGAATAAAGAT
>CATIWF010005230.1:0-64547 GCA_949630135.1 Balakata baccata | reverse complement strand
TGAGTATAATCAGTTCCTTTATACCAGAAAGTTAGGAAATTGGTGGTGTCCACTTTTTGTTGTCATTCCCAAAGAAATACGTAATAATCAAGTATCTGATTCTCAACTGCTAAATGATCTATACATTTTTTGCTTCGCAGTGGGGCTATGGAATGAGGAGTACGCGACCTTCAAGAGCAGATTGGCGGTATAGGCCATACTAATCCTGGGTGTGGGTTGTCCGTGAAGACTTTGGATTCCCGTGAAGCCATGGTGGTATCATTGTGATTTGCGGGCTTTGGGATCTGCAGATTATTTTAAGAAAGTAGAATAATGATTTGATGATGTTAAAGACATTCTTATTTGTGGATAATGGCAAACACTTGATCTTCCTTGTACGTCCATTTTCTGTGACAACTCTTCATTTGTTAGTTCTGGTGGCAAAATAGAAGTGTAGTAGTAATATAGCAAAGGATTAAGATTGGATCAAGCATCTGTTATCTGATTGGATCTTTCATTGCAAAGAATATTATCGGCCTAAGAAACAGTGGGCACATGGAATTACTCCACGAGAACTATCTTGTTCAAAGGATATAAAACAATGGGACATATTTTGAAAAATTAGGTAAAGCAACCTCTGCATGAGATAAACCGTTTATGCCTAGGAAGGAATGAAATTTTGTGGGATATCTTGGGGATTTGAGGTTCCTGTGTGGTTGATATTGAGCTCCTCATTTCCTGAGCTTTGATCTGAGCCATTCTCAGCTTGCTCAAAATCTTGTCCATTGATGATGCTCTCTTTTTTTCCAGTTTCATCTGTGAATAAAGCCGCCACAATTAGTCCAAGCCAAAGCATTATACCGCAACTTCCTCACAGCATCATAAAAGGATATTCTGTGATAGCATTGCAGGATTGAGAAAACAACAATAATTTCTATGACAAATTAGGAGAAGTAAAATGAAAATTTTCAGCCATGAAACTGATTACAAATGTATTTAACCTCAAGTTTTCGTATTGCTGCCTCTGCTTTTGCCTTCTGCAAGTTCTCCCAAGCCGTGATTTTGGCTTCTTCCCTTTGGAACCTGCATTAACAATATGATGGTGATGGGTGAAGTTTAATTTGCACGTGTATTTGTATCAAATGTTTCGGAAAGAATGGAAACCAATTAAGTGAAATAGCAAACTTACTTGGAAAATTCGGATGAAGCCTCTGAAACATCCCAAGATGAAACGCGAGAGTCTATGGCATTATGATTAATATCCTGAGCATCTGCCGGTCCTTTCTTGATTAAGAAAGAACCGTGCCTGGTCGTCTTGCTAACCGAGGTGGCTCTTTTGTCTACCTGCACTTCCCAGATATCCAACTTGGCAGGATGGTCACTTTGTTCTGCAGAAGGGATAGATGGAGGAGAGGAGGACCTCCTAGGAGATAAGCAGGTGCTGCCTTCAGGGCTCATTTGGGTTGCCATATCTCTCCTTGAAATTACACGAGAAACTGCTGTTTCCTCATCATTGATGCTATCAGGTTTCTCATCTGTAAATTTATTCAACCGTCTTCAGCTAATATCAGAGAGCCAGTATGTAAAATAAAACGTGCAACAGTTAAAAATCCAAGGGAAAAATAGCAACCACGATATTAGAATTCTGTCCTAAATTTCATCCGGATGAGCATAATAGCTAACTCAATATTTGTTCATAATGAATGCTTGACATTTTCTCCTCCAATAAAAAACGGCAAGCTGCAACTAATCGTCTGGTTATAATCAGTTAAATGGCATAAGGTTTTCTTTTTTACTTGAATATATTGAATTATATCCTCAGTCTCTAGTCTCCACTATAACAACTTAACAGTCCTCCAATGCAATTACTGAAGTGCAATTGAACCACCAACAGGGTTTTAACCCAAAATTCCAGTGATCTTGGACCATCAGCCAATTATAATGTCTCTGCTTATTCTATAGAAAGCAAACATTGTCAGAAGTCCGAAAACAAATTTGATAGCTAGACCACAAAAGTAACATTCTGGGTGATTTTCTTCTCGCATAAATCAGTAATTAGGTTGCAATGGTATCAGATTGTAGCTCTGATTAGGGCACATGCAATAATTTGAAGAATCCTTACCTCAAAAAGGTCATAATCCCTTGGACATGGCAGCCAAAAGAAAAGAAAAAAAAAATCCCATTCAATTAATTCAGCGTCTATAAAAATGACAACCTAATATGAAATCGACATAAAGGACAATGTCATTATACCTTGAGAGCTGGGTGATAAACACTCACTAGTCAAATCTGACCAACCAGGTCCACCAGTTGAGCGAGCCACAATAGCCTGCCCACCGATTAGACCTCCATTGTAATGAGTACCAATTCCTTTAGGCATCAAAACTCCAGTCGAAAACGGAGAATTCGCTATGAAATTTCTAACAGAAGCCCCATCAAGAACCGGCATTGAAGGTGAGCAATTGGAATAGTATGCAATCCCAGGAGGAACAATAGGTCCACTCTTGGATTTGGGTCGCCTGTGAGGCTGACACTGTGAGTATTTAGTAACAGCATACCCTAAAACAGGACTGCTTATCCATCTTTCAGCATCATCCCACTTAGAAGGCATTGTTCTGCCACTGTAGAAAGGGGTTAAAGCACTTATATGCCTTCTGCTGCAGCCTGATGGATGTGGTACTCGCTCTGAGCTCCATCCTTTGATCTCCTGGTAATTCACTTCTCCTGGGCTTGGAAATGCACCTAAACTGTGGGATGAAATTAGATTCTTCTTCATACCCACTTGATTTCTGCGCTAAATCTGAAGTGGGTATTTTCCAGTTTGCTGTAATTCTCTTGATGACCAGAGAGATTCAATCTGAGAATGTGTTTTAGTGCAAGAAAAATGGAAACAAATAATGGAGAGAAGTTTGTTTGCAAGCTTTTAATTTACTGTTTAAATAGAGCAGTAGTTTTTCTTGGTTTCACCATAGTTGAATTTCTTGAAAGTGGAGGAAGATTGGGTTAATCTGCAGGAAGTGCCAATTGATGAGGTCAAATCATGGAATTTATGAGGTAACAGAGCAGACGAATTTCGCATTAATTTGTTTCAATGGACAGTAAATTTTATCGTTTTCTGTTGTTATCTTCTCGTGGATGATATCTCAGTGGCAAAGAAAATCTCTTTACATGCCCATCTACGGACAGCTCTTGTATGGAAAATCTTATAAAACTATTAAAAAATTAACTGTTAATTAAAATTGATGATATAATTTCAATAAGGTACTATGAAATTAGTATTACTTAAATTCATAACTGGTTAATTGTTGAGACTAAGGAAGACGACACACACAGTTGCATGCATTGTCAACATCATGACAAAAGCTGACCTTCTAATTTACCCACCACATGGTGCGACTCCATTATTGGTTTCCTCGCAGTGAAAACGCATCATTAAGTGACAATAGTTTGTTAGAGATAGTCTGATATCAGAAGGAATAAATATTTATGACGATGACAGAGACTAATAAATCCAAAAGATGTTGAATGAAAGCTTAACTGGAAATTTTAAATTAAAAAATATATACATATATACTCATTTTAAAAATTTTTGAAAAAATGTTTCATTTTTTAAAATTAGATATATTTTGAATTAATCTTACTATTCCGATATCAAATTAAAAAATAAAAAGAGAAAAGACTAAAGAAGTTGTAAAGGAACTGTGTGTGTATACTATCCCTACCAAACAGAGAAGCGGGTAGATATGCTTTGACGAGAAGTTGGTCAGAGAGAAATACGCCATTTACCAAATGGGGCAAAAGAGTGAAAGACACAGTAGAAAAGTGGTAAGGTTTTCTTTCTGCAAAAGGATTCATTGATTTGGATCAGAAGAAGAATCATTGTTGGTTGGCATTATTGAGTAAATAGGCACCGATTGCTAATTTATCAGTTTGTGTTGGTGATGGGACCTCTTCCAAGTTTTTAGTTTTGGGAAATTATATATATGATGGAAGCAAAAACAAGAACGTTTTTCCAACCTGACATTACAATGATCTTTCTGACATCTGAAACATGTAATGTTTCTTATTATGCATTCGGACATCACGTGCTCATCAAAACTTCTTTACAAGATTATGTCTCTTCTTTCATTTTTATGGAATTAATTCTTCACTTCTCTTCCCATCCCATCTTTGTCTTTTCCTTCTTTTATATTTTATACTTTTTTTGATGATTTTGTTACCTACCTGATAGGTGTTCCCCCCCCCCCCCCCCTCTTAGCCATCCGTTCAGAATTTGTCCCAAATAGACATATTAAAAATATAGAAAATTTTCTAAATAGAGTAAGTTTATTATATTATTTATAAATTATTTTAATTATTAATTGATATGTGTATTTAATTCAATTATATAATGAAAATAAAATAATTAAATGCATATTAATGTGCGATTAGATTAGTTTATAAATAATATGATAGATTTAGTTTACTTAAAATTTTTTCTAATAATATATAAATTTCCAGTCAAGAGAGTATATTATTCATTTTATAATTAGTTTTATACATTTATTAGTTATGTGAAAATTAATCTTTACTTTATCAGTATATTATCAATTTAATTAATTCATAATTAATATGATTCAAGTAAAGAAACTTTTGAATTATATTATTGTTTCATGCATATTTATAAGTAATAAAAACAATTAAAAATATAAAAAAAGGTCATCGCCATTCCTGAGTATCTCTTCCAATATGTGAGGATTGGAAAGAAATTTTTTCTTGTAAGGCAGAATCAAGATGCTCCAGTCATAAGTTCCATTGATACCCCTTTATCATTCAAAGCACTAATTCGTCTTAAATGAGCAAAAATACTTTCCTTTTTATTTTTACCGTATTATAAAAATAATGGCTTATGTACTGGACCTGCAGCTGTGGTGTATCTGACATTTTAGAACTATTAACAATGGATATTAAAAGTTAATAGTTCTAAATGTTAGGTACATCATAAGTACAGATATACCACAGAATTGTCTGATAAAAACTATTAGAATCGGATAGATTTAGATATGTAAGCTTTGCTTTAAAATGAAGTGTCCAGTTGTTACTTATTTAATCCGCTATTTTTATTTTTTCTTCTTTCTCAAATCCCAAGCTTACTCAACTTTTTATGTCTTTCCTATCTTTGTTGATAGTTCTCTCTTGGTATTATACCATATTAGAATGGAATGAGTTTAGACCGATAGACTTAATAAGTGGTGGAGTCACATTTACTTGAAAATGGATAATTGTTTCTCTTAACTTTTTAAATTATATATTGTATATAAATTTAGATTATTTTTCAAAATTTGGCCGGGTATTAAAAGTCTTTTATATTCTTTAACTTAGATTTTTCTGACTATTTATTCTTTCTAACTTAGAGATCCTAATTCTGTTATGGAATTAATAATTGTAAATTTATTATTATTTCAAGTTGACTAAGTCAATATAAAATTAATTACATCATAACTATATCTTTATTCATTAAATTCTCAATGTAAAATTCTTTTCAACAATATCTTTATATACAGATGGTTCCTATAAAAACCACAACCATAATAAGAAAAAGATCATATTTGAAGAAAAAGTTCAAAGGTTGAGATTTGCTTGATTAAACTGACTTCATAAGAAAATAAATTAATTCAATTACAATATATATATATATATTTTTTTTTTTTGAATTTTGAGAAATTTATACCATCATCCAATTTTTAATTTTTTTCTATAAAAAATATCTACACTTCTTTTTCTTTTCTTTTTTATGAAATTCACTTTTCAATTTTAACTTTTTTTTCTTTTTTTTTTTATTTTTTATTTTCACATGAACATGAGGTTACCTTCTTCTTCAAAGAAGCTCTACAATCTATAGCGATTAATCTTCTCTTCGTTTCAATCTCAACCACGAGGCCAAGACGATTTCTGAGAGCACGTGACTATGGTGACTATGATGTATCTTCTCTCCACCAAAATCTGCCGCTGCCACCACCACCAACTTCATGGTGACTATGATACATAACACAACTCCTTTCAGTTCGGTCCATGAATGCAAGCCTGACAAGTAGCAGCTGGGGCAGAAGCACGAGTAAAGATCATGAAGGTCTTGGATTTTGAATTTTCTTTCTTTCTACATGAAACATTCACCATTGCTATCACCTGCATTACTTCTTTTCAAATCAAAGTTGATACGAAGCTCTAAAAGAAGGAAGACAATTAATAAAGATAAAAGTAACACTTCAATTAAAATATTAATTATACCTTTTTCTTTTGCTTTTCAAGACTGTTGAAACAAAAGGATTGTTGTTCTCTTCCTTTGATTTATGAACCAGTTGTTTATCTTCTTTAAGTACAAATCTATTTCTTGTACCAATCTTGCCTTATCTTCCGCCTGAAAATTGTTCATAAAAATGCCATATGAAAATTCTATGAGAGGAGTTACTCAGACCTTTCCACATCTTCATGAAAAAACTTTCTGAATTTATTTCATTGATGAATAGATACAAGACTTTGGCATTAATCAGCACTGCCAAGTAAATCCCAAGGTATATATTCCCTTAGACATTCCTAATTTTCAATAAGATGTTCTCAGGTCCAATAAAGTCTTAATTTTCAATATATTTTCAAGATATATCCAAAATATTTTCAAAATATACCGAATTAAAATATATCCAAAATATTTATAGAGATACTGAACCAATATATACATAAGGTATATCAAAAATATACTGAATATACACTTTTGGTATATTTTATCACTTTTTAAGTATATGTATTTTTGTAATATTTTTAAGCGCTTTGAATAGTTTTTTTTTTAAATGCCTTTAAGTGAATGTACTGATGTAGTATTTTAGAAATTTTTTTGATATTTTTAAAAAATTTCCATAAATTTTTAAAAATTAATTTCAATGACCGAGTAAGTCAGTCAGTCAGCGGACTTAATTTGAGAATTGGGCCCATTAAGAATGAAGGGCCGACTATTAATTTTCTAACTTATACCCTTTGCTTCTTTTAAAGTACTATTTTTTTTAAAGATAGCACAAAATTTATTCAATAATATTTTGGATTCAATAAATATTTTTAATAATAATAATAATTTAGTGTTGATAAAATAGAGAAAAATATTATTTTTATTATCATCATTTATCACAAATTGAGTTATAAAATCATTATATTTTTAAATAAGTTCAACTTAACAACTATCGACATAAATATTTTCATCCAAACATAAAATTACATCGAAACACTCGTAAAAGGGTTTCACATTTCACAATATATGAATGACAAAAATCTTTATTACAAAAGAACACAAACTAAAATTTAATAAAAGGAAAATAAAATATAGATCTTGAAGAACAATGAACGAAAATATGATATTATTCAGCACATCATATACTCTTACTTAGAATTAATCACTAAAAAATTCAGAACATAGAAAACACTGCGTTTTAGGGACGCATTTTGTTGCCCAATATTACCGATATGCATCGGCTAATGTTGCGAAGTCGAATGGCGAATGGCATTCAATTTTCGTGGATAGCTCACCTCCCCACTTCCCCATTATCTTTTGATTTATCCAATTTTGTGGGGTTTTCCTTTTTAGAGTGTCGAATCTGAGAGAGGAGGTGAACTCTTTTTTGCCACTAGGACACATCCAGCATTATTTTTTGATTATTTGGCCACTTGTTGAGATTAGGTAAATTAATCTATTTATTTACTAAATTTGTGATCAATTAGATGTGTAAAATAAAAATTATTTTATGAAATGATACTATGATAGCAGTTTTATTTATCAATATGATATATATGAGAAGTTTGTTATCAATTTAGTTTTCAAATAATTAAGTTTATAAACTTAATCTTGGTAAATTAAACATTTTTCTATAAATGTAATTCATTTTTCTATCTTTATAGTTTTGAGCTTGCTATTGGATTTCTAAGGACAACCTCCAATTCTTTGTTTTATTTTATTTGTTAAATTTAATAAATTTATATCATTACAGATTTAATTTCTTTCTCCATTTGTGGAATTTTGTTTTCATTTATAGATATTTTCTTTTGTTTTATAGAGTTTTTATTTCTTTTATAGGATAGGTTGTTAGTTTTTTGGAAAATAATTTTTATGAAATTTATTCATATTTGTTCTTGATTTACTTTACAAAATAAAAATGAATTCTGAATGAAATTAGTTAATTGTTAAGAAACTCCATCAGTAAAAATGCAAAGATATTAAAACTTTTCAAGAGCAACAGAAAATGTCATATGTAGTCTTTTAGATTTTTAATTTATTTTTTATTATTAGATCTTAACATCTTATTATTAATTTTATGTTATATTGTAGATACCGTATAACTATTTTAATATATTGATAATATTTTTTCTATTTTTTTATTAAAAAAAAAACTTAAAAAGTTCAGAAACAAACATCTGAATGCGACTTGAAAAATTGAAAATAGAAAACTTAAAAAATTTATATTTGTTTCATATATATATATATAGTAATTGAAATTTTATATCAATTAAAATCACATAAAAATATTTATGTGTATTTTTATTTTTATTCTTTAAATAGGTTTGTGAAGCTCCACAAATTAAAGCTTGTGATTGGAAGTAGAGTTACGTTGAACATACATGGCTTCAGATATTTTCTTTTCGTTATCAATCGATTGTAGCCATTGGCCATAAATTGTCTACACATCAAACTCAACTTCAAACTGATTAGATGCAACTGCGTAACAACTAAGATCTTTCTAAAGAAAAGAAACTCAACTCTTGGCAGCGAGTTACCATAAGATGGTAAGAGTAATATCTATAGAATATAGGATGCTGAATAGTTAAAAAATAAAATAAAACCTAATCTAAAATATTAAATAATTTCTTTTTTTTAATAAAGAATACTAAATAGTTAGTAAAATTAAAAAAAAAATTATAATATTAATCCCTTTACCATTTTATTCAAGATTTTTATTTTTTATTTTTCGAGATAGCTTGGTTTTTTCTTAGATCAATGATATAATACAATTTCTTTCTATTTGTATAATATCTCGAATTTGAGACCTTAAAGAGGAAATTAAACTCCATATATTATTAATACTAATTGGATCACTTATGGATATATTATACTTATATATCTAAGTCTTTTAATTTGTTTTTTTTTAAACTTTATCATATTAATTTTCCCACATCTTTAGGCATCTCTCTTTTTATCACAATCTTAGCGCCAAAAAGAACAGTATAAAGTGGTAAATTTAATAATTTTGTTTGGTAGGTAAAAAAAAAATACAATTTTGTCTAAATGGAATTCCGCACCTGAAATTAATCATGCAATAATATAGTCAATATTTGTCAAATTGTGGGGTGCAATATATATAATTAAGTATATACTTAATTACATGCCCATGATTGTATTGAATTCAGAAAGGTGAGTATATTGAATTCAGAAAGATGAGTATATATATATATATATATATATATATATATTACTAATTAATTAAATAAATTTAATTGATATATTTAATATAAAATAGAAATTGATATGTTGAACATCTAGCCTATATAATTTTATATTAAAAAAAACCCTAAAAAAGAAAAAAAAAATCCTTCTGAGGAAAAATTAGAAATTTTTTTAAGGCAGAATGAGAAGGGCCACACAAATACTAACCTTTGTAAAGATTTTTCCTAGACCAATGCCACATGGCTTAGTAATATGCATGATTTGTGTTCCTTATTTGTTGCTTCAAGCTCATGGGATTGGTCTGTGTTCTTTGTTGCCCCACTACTGATATAAACTGCTTCTTAATGTTTGTCAATTTCATTCTGTTTCTGTTCTTTATTTCCAAGAACAGTAATCACACTGGTCCATAACCTTTTTTCATCCTTTACCCATAACCAGAAGCAAAGAAAGTTTTTAACTTTCTTAAAATTGAAAATGGCTTCTTCAGCTTTATTTTGCAACTCAATCAACCCTTCAACTTCAGTTTTCTCGAGAACCCAGTTCTCATTTCCAATCTTTAACACTTCATATGTGGAATTCTCATCTTTTGCACACTGCAATTTCCATTTCAAAAGCAAGAAGGTTGACCAAAACAAGAAATTGATCCAAGTGAAAGCTGTAGTTACTGAGTCACCTACCGAATCAAAGGGGAAATCTTTAGAGCAAAAGAAGCTGAGGATTCTTGTTGCTGGGGGTGGGATTGGAGGGTTGGTTTTTGCACTGGCAGCTAAAAGGAAGGGTTTTGAGGTGTTGGTTTTTGAAAAGGATTTGAGTGCAATAAGAGGAGAAGGACAATATAGGGGTCCTATTCAGATACAGAGTAACGCCTTAGCTGCTTTGGAGGCTATTGACTTAGATGTTGCTGAAGAGGTGATGAGAACTGGCTGTGTCACTGGTGATAGAATTAATGGGCTTGTTGATGGGGTTTCCGGTACTTGGTATGCTCTTTTCAGATTTTATCTAATTTTAAAATTCATGTATTTGGCTTATTTATTATGGTTATGGTCGTAATAATAGATGAGAGACATGTTTATTATTAAAACATTTCTGATGTCAACAGAGCTCAACAATATTATTGGATATTATTATTGTGGCAGTTATTTGGTTTGATTTATTGAAGCTAAGCAGATCGTAATGGTAGGCTGTGTTAGTTTTGAATGTTTCAAAGACATGGAAGTGTTAGCTGTATCTTTTAGTTTTGAGTAAAATTATCCATGTCATTGGAGTGACATTCCATGGCAGGCATCCCACAAGGTACTTATAAAGTCACAGAATTGTTTCAAAATTTGTTCCAATTATTTAATGCTAGCCAGGTTGATCATTGATTCTTCTTGTCCATGTTAGATCTTAAGACAAGCAGTGTAGCCTAATTATCAACACTATAACAAATATTAGAATCATTATTTTTAGCTGACTTGACTTGACTTGGTGATACTAGAATCATTGTTTTTAGCTTCCTTGACTTGGTGAAGTGTTTGTCTCCAATCACATTATTGATAAATATCTGGTTATCAGGTACGTCAAGTTTGACACCTTCACTCCTGCAGCAGAAAGAGGGCTTCCTGTCACTAGAGTTATTAGCCGAATGACGTTGCAACAAATCCTAGCACGTGCAGTTGGGGAAGATGTGATTATGAATGAAAGTAATGTTGTTAGTTTTGAGGATAATGGAGACAAGGTAATTCTAGCTGCTGTTTGGTTGAAAAATATTTTGCTTAAAGTCATTTCCACAAATTTTTTGTACTAGCATACATTTCGTTCTCTGTTTCTTACATGAGTTTAGGTCACTGTGATGCTTGAGAACGGACAACAATATGAAGGTGATCTCCTGGTTGGTGCTGATGGAATATGGTCAAAGGTATGACTCTTATCAATTTATTTATATCAAAAAGATTCATAAACGAACTCTCATTTTATAGTTTTTTCTTTTATATCTTGTGCATAGGTGAGAAAGAACTTGTTTGGGCCAAAGGAAGCAACATACTCTGGCTACACATGTTATACTGGCATTGCAGATTTTGTGCCTGTTGATATTGAGTCTGTTGGGTATGCTCTGTTTTGTTATTGACCCACAATCTCCACCTTCATTGTTTCAATTTTTATCAATTGGATTTAGTTATGTATAGATGTTGACCCTGAAACTTTTGTTCTGAAGGTATCGGGTATTTTTGGGTCACAAACAATATTTTGTATCTTCAGATGTGGGTGCCGGAAAGATGCAATGGTATGCATTTCACAATGAAGCACCTGGTGGTGTGGATAGGCCCAATGGTGAGTACTCTTAAAATGCTATAAATTCATTCTATTCTCTCCACTGGGCATCAAAGAATCTGTGTTGTCCAGATATGTGAATAAATTTTCCTCTTAGTCCAGATATCCATTGTGAATAAATTTTGAAGTAGCATAATTTAGAAAAGGATTTTTTCTTTAATTAGACTGATGTATCAAATGGTTGATGAGGATCATATCAATCAGGATAGCAGAGCTTATCATGTTCTCTAAATTCAACTTTTTTTTTCTGCAGGTAAAAAGGAAAGGCTGCTGAAAATATTTGAGGGCTGGTGTGATAATGTAATAGATTTGATACAAGCCACAAAAGAAGATGCCATTCTTCGACGGGACATATACGACAGAACCCCTACATTTACATGGGGAAGGGGTCATGTGACATTGCTTGGGGATTCAATCCATGCCATGCAGCCGAATATGGGTCAAGGGGGGTGCATGGCAATTGAGGTACATCTTTTTCTCTTTTCATGTTAATGCTTTTCAATATAATTAATCATTTTGAATTGGGCATGCTGCTACTATTACTGGTTTACCACATTACGATTTCCTAGGATCTGTGTAACTATCATCGTGCTGCTTGTGTATTTCTTATTTGATTTTTGTCCCATTTTTTAAGAACTATTTACTAAACAGCCTGTCATATTCTAACTATTATATAAACGAGTGGTAACATGTTCCGAAATGTGTATGATGCTCAAATAGGATCATGGTTGAGACCTAGCAAAACAAATATCCTGAGGAATAAGCTACAACCTCAATGAAATTTGTATTTCATTGTAACAGGATAGTTATCAACTTGCATTGGAGCTTGATAAGGCATGGAAACAAAGCATCAAATCAGGAACTCCTGTTGATATTGTTTCATCTCTGAAAAGGTAAGCAATAGTTGCTTGCCGAATAATTTAAAGAATATTGATTTTTGACCTTATAATTATGTGCTGACATAAGAAATGGAACAATGCTTGGAAAAGAATTATCCATGTTAGCAGTTGAAAAGCATCTTAAAATTTTGATCTAAGGGCATAGTCTGCTGTCATCAAGCTGATCTTACATGGTAACTAAAAGAACAGGTTACTGTAGATGCAATCAATGAATGAGTAATTGAATCTTCTCATATAAGGCCAAACATCAGGAAAAAAATTCAAGCATTTAAAGGGAGTTGGTCAATGATATTTGGATGTTTCATGCTGAAAAATTTTCCTGAATATATCTGCTTTGTAGAAATTTATAGCATCAGTAATTATTAACTATTGATGGGTCATGAGTAGGAAATTTTAAATGCACAGAAGTATGGACAGACTAATTGATGCTATCATTCTGCGAGTTTCTTCCATTACAGTATATGGTTTTATTCTGTTTCGTGGTATCCTCAAATTAGGAACCAATTCTGAATGTGCTTTTAAGAATTTTATTTACAACTTATTCGTTTATAGATGATTTTCATTTGCTATTTATTAACATATCTGGGCTAGAGTATGTAGATATGAATAAATTTGTTTTTGTAACTCGAATTTTCTGAGTTGATTAATGCTTCCAAAATTTCTTTCCAGCTACGAGAGAGCTAGAAGACTTCGAGTTGCTATTATCCATGGAATGGCTAGAATGGCTGCAATTATGGCTTCAACTTACAAGGCTTATTTGGGTGTAGGCCTTGGTCCATTATCGGTAGGTATCTTTGTTGATTGGACATATCAAAACTAAATAGTGGGAATATAAACTGAACAGTTGAAAAAAATTTCTGGCAAAATCTTGATAAATTACCTTCTGTCTTGGCTTTCAGTTCTTGACAAAGTTTCGGATACCGCATCCAGGAAGAGTTGGCGGGAGATTTTTTATTGACAGGGCAATGCCCATAATGCTCAGTTGGGTCTTAGGTGGTAATAGGTTAGATCTTGAGAACATTTTTTCTTCTTCTGCTTAATAGTTCTCTCATCCAGAATATATTATTACAGTTCATTATAGTTTCTCCTAGGCTATATTGACTTGTTTAACTCAAATGAGATTATCTTCTGTTGCAGTTCAAAACTTGAAGGGAGGGCTCTATGTTGCAGACTATCTGACAAAGTATACCTCTTTGGTGATGTTGTCAATATTTTTCATTGTTGCTTATTGCATCTGGTAATGAAAACGATAGGATTCTGATATGATCCGAAATCTAATAAATGATTGATTATTTCCTTAGGCTAGTGACCAGTTGCAAACGTGGTTTGAAGATGATGATGCACTAGAGCGTGCAATTAAAGGAGAGTATGTGCTGTGTTCCGTGACATTCTGTATATCTTCCTCATTTCAAACTCTGAATATGCTTGACTTAAACGATTACTTCCCTCTCTATATAAAGTTTTTTTTATTCTTTATAAACCTAACATGTTTCTTTTACAGGTGGTTCCTTTTACCGTGGGGAGACGATGTTAGTGCTTCAGGACCTATCTGTTTAAGTAGGGATGAGAACACACCATGTGTAATTGGGTATGTTCTTTTAATTTTATTCATTTCTTGTCATATGTCATGTATTTTCACTTCATTTGCTTTTCTACTATCATCTATCGTATAATATTTAAATTATCTTTCTCTTCTAAATAACTGCAGGAGTGTTTCACATGAAGATTTTCCTGGAAGGTCTATAGTGATACCCTCACCGCAGGTTTTTAGCTTACTGATCTATTGCCTGTTGATTTCATTACTTTAGTAGGGAAGGCAAAGGACTTCAAGTTTTTTTTTTTTTATTTTCAATATCAGGTCTCAGAAATGCATGCTCGTATTAGTTATAAAGATGGTGTGTTTTACCTAACTGATTTGCAGAGCAAGCACGGCACCTTTATCACAGAGTAAGTTGAGGAAATAGTAATTTTATTTATTTATTTTTTCTGATAAGAAAAGAAGGGGGGGAAGGAGGCAGGCATTATATATATTTCTGTATCTTGTGTTATGGAATTGTTCTCTAAAATTATCCTTTCTTTACATTTTCAGTAATGATGGGAGACGATATAGGGTGCCTCCGGACTTCCCTACACGTTTTCATCCATCAGATGTGATTTCATTTGCTTCCAATGAGAAGGTAATAGAAATTATTTCTGCATTCGAGTTAATTTCATGAATTTAGCTGAGTAATATAGATAGTTTTACTTTCGGAGTTGGATTAGTCCATGTCATCTGACAAAGCAACTTCAAGAATTGGAACATCCTATTGCAACTAAGGTACATCTTACCACCAATGAGCTTTGTCTCAATGGTATTCTAGTGGTGTACAGGGCTGGAATTTGTAAGTTGCAATTTAGTTGGAGCCCTATAAATAGAAAAGCAAAAATAATAAATTTTTACTGAAGACCTCTCCTGCAATGGACATATTTAGTACGTTTCTCTGAAGGGTAAATGGTCGGGAAAAAAAAAAATCCGAACCTTCGGTCAATTTTGTAAACATGACCAATCATTTTTCTACGTCTCTCTCTCTCAAAACATAGCAGTTTGAGAATATAAAAGATATAACTTTGAGCATCTTATGCAGGCGAAATTTCGAGTTAAGGTGATGAGGTCTTCAACGGCAATTAAGGAGAATGGCGGAATTCTTCAAGCTGTATGATATTCTAAAAATAAGCATTTTCAAGTTAGAGAGGAAGTTGTACAGGATTTATTTGGTGGACACTGGAGCAATACAAGTCTGCCAGCATTGATACCATCCAGAGTTTCACTGAAAACAGAGCAAATTATACAAAGGAAGACTTGAGAATTGTTTTTACTATTGTAACTTAAAACACAATGAAAGAATAGCTAGATCATTAAGCACAAAGAATTGTATTAAGTGAATTTGGACATTGGCATCTTCTCTTGTTAAGCATCCATCAAATCTGACCTGAAATATCCATGAAAGGACGTGCATAACATTTAGTATGTTCATCTACCTTTCTTATGGTGCTTTAACCATTAAAGGGATGAGGAAAGTAAATCAGAGACGTGACCAAGTCATTTCAATTAATGACAAACCTACTATTAGGCTTCTGTCGAAACCGGACTAAATTCTTATATCAGACAAATGAATTAAGGCTTAGGTTTTGTTGCACATGCAGGTGCAGTGGTTACCCTGGAATCCCTGAAGTGGAAAAAAGATTAAGAGAAATCAGAAAAATTCAGGTCAAGATTTTCGTCTAGAAGAAAGGAAAAATTTATTGCAGGAATATCCCAAACTAATAGCCCAATTTCAGCAGGAAGAAATCTTCACACAGCCCATAAATGATAAATTACAGCAATTATTGAGCTTCTGTGGAAAAATGTTCATCCCCTTAAGCAGTGAGGGAACCAAGATTCACATAAATTTTTAGGTAAATTGAGTACATTGGATCAAGCCAATAATATAATGATATGCATTTAATTGTTTTATTTTTATTTTTACATAAAAAAAAAATTAAATGCATGTCATTATATGATTAGATTAATCTATGAATAACATAGTAGATCCAAATTACCTAAAAAATTTTCAAAATTCACATGCCCTTCTCCATTCACAAATTCAACACCAATAATTTAATCTCTATTATTAATAATTACTATTGTCCAAATGTCAATGTGTTGTCTCTATCTTAAATTTTTAGTATTTTCTTTTTTTTGTAGCAATCTCCCAACTTGTGATTTTGAATGTAAGTGTTAGTATGTCTCCTTTTCCATGGCAAAAGCAACAATTCTTTTGCAAATTTGAGTCAGCCTTCTATGGACATGATATGACACCAGCACTACCCCTCACCATACAAGCATCCAACTTCCATTAATGCTCAATGCAGTTCAATTTTTTTATATATATATTTTTATGTGAATTTAAATGCATGATTTTGATTGCTACCCATCAATTGTTAAATTTATTCAAATTCAAGTTTGAATTCATCTTAACTAGTGACTACTCATTAGCATTTTCAAAACTTTGAATCAGTGAGATCAACATCATATTCATGAACTTTTCTATCATATATACAAAATAATAATTAGTTGATTTACAATTTTATATAAAAAAATAAACTTCTAAAAACAAGAAAACTTAAAAAGATATTACTTATTATAGTTTTTTAAAAATTTTATTTTTGAACTTTTTGAGATAAAATTTGAAAACATTAAACTCATGACTTTTTTTCAGTTCATTAGGAAATCCGATCATGGGTTTACATTCGCCATAAAGATGATAAACTTCCATCAATATTGATAAATAGTGATGGGAATACTCAAATTCAAAACTTCTTACAATTTTTATAAGTAAAATATCAATCAAACCGCCTTAATTAACATGACCTCCCACCTTTGAACTTAAATATAATTCCAACAAAAATAAGAATGGTAAAAGTAATTGTCCCATAATTATGGAAAATTCCACATTATATTTTTGGTTAAATGCATGGAGGAGGTTGGTCGTATCAAGGAAGTCTTATCAAAAGCATAAGTAATCAAGTTATGGAATTGTACTCTTAATCAAAGGGAAGAAAGCAACAATATGGAGGGGGACCCTTCTTTTGTCTTTGGATCTGAAAACATATTTGTTAATGAAGATGTGAGCCCATCACCCATTTAAATTTCACAAGAAAAATAAATGTAACACAAGTAAATTTTTTTAGTTGATGAATGTGATGTGACGGTGAGGATCGCACGTGACTCCTAACTGCCAAACTTTCAGGTGGTGGTGGTGGCGGTGGCGGTGACCGTTAGGGATGGCATTAATTGATATGCTTGATTCTCTTTTGTTTTTGTTTTTGTTTTTTTTTTTTTTGTCAATTGGAAGATTTCCACATGTGGAGGAAGAGTCTGAGAAGGAAGGTAGCGTCCGATTGTGATATTACTTGAGTGAGGTGATTTTCACTATCCAATAAATTATGCAAGGTTTAGCTATAATTTTGTTTAAAAAAAAATTAGCATATCTAATGAGTCGATTAATGAGATCTTTGTTTTTGGATTAAACAATACCAATTTGAAATTAGAGTTATAATCAAATTGGAGTTAATATTATAGTAACATTATATTGACATGCCAATCGGAAATTATATTTAGTTTATATCATTTTAACGGTATTAGAAAATGAATTTAAGTTTTAAATTGCGATATTTTTTAAAGAATTGATTTCAATTTACCTCGAACTTATAAGATTTGACATTATTAATGTTTTTAACCACTTATTTCTCCATCTTCATCTAATTTAGGCCATCATTTGCTGGATGCTAAGGAATTTCCGACGACCTTTTATTGGTGTGTTTTGTGTCTATTGGATCTATTTGGATGCCAAGGAATTACTGCTCCTCTTTAAATTGGTTTCGTGGAGGGATGATAATAAATAGGGTATCAAATGAAAATTGTTCTACTCGTATCTGATTATATATATATCTATTTATATGTGTTCCAAATCCAATTAGTATTATCTAATTAATATTTGAACTCGTTTAATTACTTAATTATTATTAAAAATTTAAAATAAAATAAAATTCAATCTAAATAAATTTTAATCAATAAAAATATACAAATAATTTATCATAAATGTAAATTACTATAAGATCAAATAAAACAAATAAAATAAAAATTCAACACATTTAAATTAAAATAATTCATCAAATTGTATAAAAATAATATTAAATAATAAAATTTAAATATTTTACATTATGATAAAAAAATTATATTTCAAATTTTCAACTTCCATTACATTTTTAATTCCACAACACACAAAAAATAATTAATTATATTGTTACTTTTAATAAATTATAATAAAATAAATATTATATATATATATAATTTGGTTTATCGAGTAACGGGTATCTAATGACCTCTATCCGTACCCGTTTTAAAATCTTAATAAAATTACCCATTAGAATTTAAATAGATTTGAATATAATGAATATTTATAAAATCTGTACCTGCTGACATCTATATCTATTGTCAACCCCAATTTGTTCCATTTGATGCAAATGGTCAAAAGCTAGGATGAAAATGATAAATGAGTTGTTTGGGGTTGCTGCAGATTTTGAATTTTTTTTATTTAATTGACTGATTTTTTAATTTTTTATAAACTGTTTTTTTTTTAAAATTGATTTTAAAAAAAATGTATATTCATCTACTTCTATCAAAAACAGTCTTCAAAACTTAAAAAAAAATTAAAAATATAAATTTTTTTAAAAAAAACACTTTTTCGAAAATCAATAAAAGAAGGCCAAAAGCTAGGATGAAAATGCCACTATTTTACACAACCAAATGGCTTTAATCTCAATCATTATGCAAAGCTTCTTTTTTTTGACCTTTTTTTTTTTCTTGATGTAGACCCAAATCAGTAACCCAAAAAAATGAAAGCTAATTAGAGACTTCCAAAGCAAAATGAAATGATGAAATTTAATCTAATCTAATTTTTTTAATAAGAGAATAGGATCTTTATAAATCACTCTCTCAAAAATTTTAAAACAAATATATATTTAAGATTTAAATTTAAAATATATAATTAAATTAAAAGAGTTATTTATCAATTTATTCGCACTTTATTAGATTAGTCGAACAATAGTTTCACTCACATTTTTTATGATCCAAAAACCTAGATTTTTATTTTTTTCATAGTTGTAAAAACCGGACCGGTCCAGCCTGACCGGTTCAACTAGGAACCGGCCCTTAGACTTGATGGTTTTTACCTTCAAAACTAGGAGAAAAATAACTCGGTAGAAAAACCAGTGACCCATCCGGTTCAACAGGAAAAATCGAGAACCGGCCGGTTTTAACCGGTTTTCCAGATTTTTTTTAATTTTTTGTAAAAAAATTTTAATTATTAAATTTAGACTAATCTAACAAATTCAACTGCTTTAATAAAAAAATTGATTCCAAAACTATATTGGTTAACTATAAACTAATCAAATTAGTCAAAATAAATATGTTTTTAAACAATTAACTCATATTCATTTATAAAATAATATGTTATTTTCATTTTTACTTTTTTCTATGTGGGATTGTTCACTCATTTTTACTTTTTTTATATTACTTTTTTTTTATAATTTAAAAATTTTGGTTGATTGTATTTTCAAGTTATAAATTACTTTTATATTTAATAATTAATTAAATGTTTAGTTATACAAATATATGAAATATTATTTTAAAAAAATAAAAAATATAATATTAGATATATTATATTATTCTTATATACTAGAAAAAATTTCCAACAATTTATTTTCTATTTTTATTATGTATGAGACATATTGTGTTTTATTATATATGAGACATGTTATATTTTATGAAAATACCGGTTCGATTCCGATTCAATTTTAAACTTCTGATCCACTGAATTTTCTGATTTATTAACCGGACCGATTTTTACAACCTTGATTTTTTTCACTCTCCTCGTTCCTCAACTTGTAGACCTACCCGAGATTGCGTCCCCAAATTGTTACAAAATGAATATTGACAAACCCAAAAACAAAAACCCACTTGCTAATTAATTGTCTCTTGTTAAGTCTGAAGTCAATTGTAAGAGAGAGGACTGAAAGGTATGAAAATTGGGAAAGCTTCCGCACCATGGGAGTCCACCCTTTGCCTCCGCTTCCTCATGTACGGCAACCTTTCGTTGCACCCCACAAGCACATGGAATGGATAGTTTTATTTCCGAAAATGCCCTTACAGTTTCTGAGAAATTACATCAAATATTGCCGGCATTTCACATCCAATTCCAAATTTGTGTGTGGGTTTTTCAAATCCCACTTTCCCACTCCCAAACACAAAAATAAAAACACCTCGTTGTTCTGTCTCTTAAAAGCTAAACGCTGAGAAGGTTTCCAGTGTCAGATTTTGCTCTTGACACCCAATATCTTTTTTCCCAAATTCCAATACCCAATTTAAATTATTCTTAATTATTTAAAAAAAAAAAAAAACCATCTTCTCATAGGAGTAGGAGGAGAAATTTATCTATTTACCCTTCCTCAATCAACATCAGTTCAACTTTCCTTTCCGAGTGTATCTCCTCCAACTGGAAGAAAGAGAGGAAATGCACAAGCAAAACGACATTTCACTTGAGATAAACGACGCCGTTGTCATAACCTTGTCTCGAAAATGTAAAAAACGCTGTCTAGATACACACAGCGTAGGACCCAACAACGGCTCTCTTTATTCAAAAAGATACACACGTGCGTTGGTGCTCATTTTAAAAAGTTGAGCCAGTTAAGCTCCATCATCACAAACCCACTTAAAATATGATGCTAATTTAACACTCTTACCATTAAACTATTAACAATATTAGCAGTCACACTTACGAGTATTTGTAATTACCTTTCAGTATTCTAAAAATATATTTAATTTTTTTTTTAATTTAATTGATTAATTTTTTTAATTTTTTATAATCAATTATTTTTAAATTTATTTTTAAAAAAATGTTTACTTATATATTCTATTAGCTGGAGTTTTTAAAATTAAAAAAAAATTAAAAATATAAACTTTTTTAGAAAAAACGTTTTTTTTTTCGAAATTTAATTCCAAATCAATACTTACTCTCTTATTCAGTTCTATATGTGGTTTAAGATTCTTTTTACTAAAATTAAAAATATCATTTTATATGTATAATTATAAATATAAAATGATTATATTACTCTTTTTAAAAAAGATTAAAAATAATTAATAGATAAAATTTTTATTAATAGAGAAGACTTATTTCAAAAATCAATATGGGAATAAAATTAGGAAGAAAGAATTCATTTTTTGTGGGTAATCTAAATTGTAAATTTTATTTTATTACACAATATAGCAGAAGGGAGAAATTATTAACAAGAAAAGCTTAATTACATCAAAATTTCTGAATTTTGTAATTTATCACAATTATATTCAATTTTTTAAAATTTTGAATTTAGTTATATAAATTTTTGTTCTCATAATAAATTTAGTATCAATATCGTTAAATCATATTCAAAATCTAACTGACATTGATATAAATTACCTATTCATTTTAATATGTCATCGAATTGAATTTGATTAAGTAATCCATATTAGCGTCAATTTGATTAAGAGTGTCGTTCAATTATACCGAGACTAAATTTATTAAAAGATTGATCATGACAAATTGCAGAGAATTTGTTATGTAATTAAGCCAAAAAAAAGGGATTAAACTAATCTAAAAATAGCTTAATTGGTATTTCACTTGTAAATTCGAGTATTTTACCACTGTTTACCAATGCAAGTGGCAGTTCACCTTTTAAGTATATGCAAAAAGATTACTTCATTACTCTCTTTTATAAAAGCTCACGGTTACGGTTTATTAGACTTTCAAATAAAAAAATTTTAAAAATAAGCTAACAACCATAATTACAAGTACCCAATAAATAGAAAAATAAAAAGCAATATAAATGCCACATTAATTAATTATTTTTACATATGAACAATCATGTAATTTGAACTCTCTCCTTTTTCTTTTCTTCTTTTTTTTCTCTTTTTTTTTTTCGTTAAAGTCTTTTTATACGTTTTGTTTTCATAGTACAACGCGTTTCCCCATGTATTTTCAATTTTCACTATTCGAAAAAGGGAAAAACCCAACCCAAACCGAGGAGTGTCAATAGAAAAATTAAAAAGAAAAAAATTTTCGCTGCCGCTTTATGACCGGGAAACCGACTCAGCCAACTTCCCTATCTTCTCAACTAGTTCAGGTGACAGTTTCTTAGCCGGTTTTCTTTCCTTCTCTGATCGAAAATCAAACCCTAACGCATCCGAAACCTCCTCGGAGCTCCACCCGGCTTTTCGGAGAGAATCGGAGAATCGATCGGCTTTTAGAAGTAGAGCATCAAGAACCGCTTGATTGTCCAACAAGACCATCTCTCCTTCAAAGAAACCTGATGCTGACACGTGTACGATCTCTTCTATGTCTGCTTCGCTCCACCCGCCTTCTCTTAAAACCAACCCGATTTGTTCTATGTATTCGTCGACCCATTTTGGTACCTCGGATCTTGGCATATCAAAAAACCGCTCCGGCGACGATGACTCGGACGAGGAAGAAGCGGAGTTTCGCCTCCGGCGATCTACGGCCGCGTCGCTCCAGAACTCAACCCATCTTGGTGTTCTACCTCCTGATACTACACCCGTATCCAAGCTTCTACGAGAATAATTAGTTGAAGACCCAGCCGATTTCTCGCTGACGGATCTTTGCTTCTTTAGGAGTATCGGGTCCGATGCGGAGCTCCGGAAGAGAGACTCGCGGTCGAAAAAATCAGATAGATCCAATCCGCAACAAAATATCCGATTCTCGTCGACGTAAAAGATGGGATTCCCAGCCAATGAAGGATGACAAGGAATGTAACAATGGTTGAAAATGGGAATCAAAAGCGGGGCTCTCTTTAACGCATTTCTTGCAACCCGTAATGCCTTCTCCGGGTCGGATGGTCTAGGACCCCAAGACTTGGACCAGAGAGTATTGCGTGCGATTTGAAAAGATATAGCAGCAATAGGAAGATCAAGCGAGGCACGAAGATAAAGCCGGGCACCGGCGGAGCGCCAGTCTGGGAAACCGGGGCCAACGGGCAAGCCGGCGGAAAGTACGGCGCGAAGATCGGGAGGAAAAGCGAAACCAAACTCCGCTTCAGCACGGGCAAATTCGGCATCGGATAGACCCGGTTGCACTTGGATACCCGAGTTACGCAAATGGGTAATAACTTTATCTGCCAGTGAAGAGAAAGAAACTAAACCATTACGCACAGGAAGAGATGAAGCAGTAGACGGTGCAGCAGCACGAGCAGATAGGCGGCGCAGCCCGGCTATGTGAGCCGGATTAAGGCCGGTCATCCTCCGGTCGACGTCGACCATTGTGGCTTGAAAAAATTAAGCAGAAATTCCTCGAAACTCAGTTTCTTTATTATGTATGCGAGAGAGAGGAAAAAGAAGCGGAAGCGCTTTCTCTCCACAGGCTTTGAGTGCTAAAAAGGAAAGAGGATTATGTGAAGTGAAAATGGAGGAAAGTGAAAGCAGAATGGAAGGGAGCTCAATGGGGTAAAGAAAGAGAGGGTATTTATATAGCTGGACGAAGAGTGGATCCCACCTGAAAGATTTTGGAAAGTGTTGTGTTCTGCACTACAATTCCTTAATTAACCTTACTCTTTTTTTATAATTATTTTCCTAATATTTTAAATATGCTAAAAATAATAGTATTGAATAAATTAAATTATGCAAAAATATATTCTTATGATTTAACAAAGTTAGTCCATTGATAATAAAAGGATTTCATTTTTCTCATCAATTTTTCTAAAATATTACTACCTAAATAAATAAATAATACGGTATTACAAGAAATCTATTATTATTTTATAAATGTAAAACTAATTATAGTAATTACTTTGTCAATATAATTATATGATATTAATTCATTTTTTGAGGCGAGATATTTTATTGGATAACATGAAAAATTAAATATTAAGATAGAAAAAAATTCTAAAAGTATAAATAAAATTAATTAATTAATTAAATACATAGAAAAGAAAAAAAAGAAGTGAGAATTAAGACCTAATATCTCTTGGTGTTCAAGGCAAAATCTTTGGCAATGCAAAATGATTGCATAGTCAAGTGTGGGAGGTGAAATGGAGAGAGTGGAATAACGGCTCCTTAAAGTGGGAAAAGTGTGGTAATTGGGTAGTGATTATGTTGGCAGATTTTTTTACTTTGACGGGGATTTTGGCATTGGATGTGATTTTGCTTTGAAATTAATAGTTGTTAACTTCTTCTATTCTCGAATCGAGATCGGGCATGCTAAGCTCGAGTTCATCCATATTCAGCTCGGTTTAATTTGAAATTATTCGTCATTTATTATATAAACACTGTTTACCTTTTGATTGCTTGAGGTATGAACAATCTATGGCCCATAAAAAATCATAAATTCTGTTTACAGACAGAGAAAGCTAAGCAGTAAGCACACAATCATAACGATTCCTCGTTGTATGTTAACGTTAACTGATTCTTTTTTCTTTTTTAATTTCATAAAAACAAGATAAACAAAGGCAGGATTTGCTTTCCTACTTCTGTTTTCGGTGCCCAACTTTAATTTGCTTTGTTTTTCTTTTGTGATTGAAAAGCATAATGTATCTCAATGATATGAACTCGATCACCCCCTCCCAAAATTTAGCTTAGTCCCGCAATTTTATTCAATTAATTATTATTAATTAAATGTTAATTATTAACAGATTTATATTAGTCTGTTAGAGACTAAATGAATAAGAGTTGGTGATTCAATTGGCAAAACAAGCTGACTTTGTTTGAAATAATACATGAGTTCAATTCTCACTAAATATATTTTTAAAAAGAAATAAAAATTTTAACTGTAACTAAATTTCGAATAAAATTAGTTTTAGACCGTAAAATAGATGAAAATACATTTAGTTTATATAAAAAAAATGAATATTGATTCTATCTATTTTTTTCAAATATCTATTAAATTTTTCTAAGATATCATATTTCTATTAGGAATTGTAATTTTTTTTATATAAATTGATTACATATTGCTTTTGAATATGTGAGTGCATTGAATTTTTCGGTCAGGCGTTAAAATTGGAAAAATTACGATTCATTTTCTTTAATTGATCCACGAGCTGCCCGAGATCTAAATGAGCTTTTGATTGATCAATCTTTAACGTAGGTGAATATGGTTGAAAAGGTACAACTATTACTTTCTACTAATTAAATATGCAACAACAAAAAAAAATAATAATTTTTTTATTTATTATAAGAAAATAATAAATTCCATAAAAATCAAATTGAATTTTCCTTAATTTTATAAAATTTATTTGCACCAAACACAGATTTAAAGTGATTTTCTATCTACACTTGAGGTATAGTTCAAAGTAGCAAGAGAATTTGCCGTAAACAGAATGAATTATTGAGTTTAAGTCATTTTCTATGCACTAAATATAATTTACCTTTATAATGAGTGCAATAAGATAACTATTCTCTATTATATAATTCATAACGAGTTATTTAAATATATTTATTAGATGTCTTCTCTGCCTAGTAAATGAAAAATGATTTTCCATCAAATTATACCTTTTCTCATAAAATAAATTGTCAACATTCACAAGGAATTTCACCTCCAAATGTCTAAATTCCAAATCGAATATCCTTTAGCTAGGGATGAAATTAACATTTACTTGTTGGATTTTACAGTAAGAAGCCGAAAAAGCTTGAAAAGGTCTTGGCCAACTAGAAGAAGAAGAAGATGATGATAATGTATGGGTTGAAGAGGACAGCAATAGCAAACTAGCTGCTGTCTAGGGAAAAAGCCCCTAACGTTTGGGAAGAAAAATGGTAACGGCCGGCAGTTGGATACCAACGTCTTTTTATTATTATTTTTTTTTTTGGTACAACGTCTCTTTTTTTTTATGACGTTGAAACCCTTAACTGCCTACGTGTCATGCTTCCATTGGTTGGAACTATTTTTAATCTTTTTTTAAATTGTTTTTTTAGTTGAATTTGGAATATTACCTTTTTTAAGTTCGCTTGTGGAGTTTCTCGAAAATATCTTTTTATTTTTCTTAATATAAAAAATATATATATAAATATTGTCTTAAAATAATAATTAATTTAATTTAGGTAAAAAAAATTATATTAATGAGCAGAAAAACTTTGGTACATAAATCCGCATTGTTTTTCTTAATTAATTAAAGCATAAAGCTTATAGCCAGAGATTAACGGTAATGTTCTCAGACAAATCACATGATCAAAACACCAATTAATACCCGTACATTCAAAATTTTTAAAAATAAATAAATAACTATATATATATATATATATCCTAGATTTAATTATAAGAAGAAAAATGATATTATATAGTCTGTCCATTGACTTGGATTATATATAAGTTTAAATAAAATAAAAATACGAGCAAACATGTGAGTTGGCGTTGATGAAGGGAAAACTATATATTTGAGTTATAAGCATAATCATTTGGTCGGTCAAGATGGAATTAGCCTACCATATATTTTTTATAATTAATTATAAGCTACGAAATTTAATCACTCTATACATTTACTAAAAACCCATTGCCCCGTGAGGCAAACAATCAATTAATTCTTATATATAATTGCAAATAAGTTTGTATATAGTTAGTGTGGGTAACCCTAGAGATACATTTTCCTTCTATTTTTTTTTTTAATAAAAATTGAGATCAAAAATCAAAAACACACTCAATCATTCTAACTAAGTTGGTTCAATTGTTAGTTTCTGATTTAACTAATAAACAATTAATTTTGTTGAAAATTAGAAATCGACAACAATGATTTGTTGTCAAATTATCTGTTTTAAAGTTGGACTACCAGTATAAAATTTGTTTATAACTAATTAAGTAAATGTAAATTTTATATGTTTAAAAATTAAGTGAACGTTTGGATTAGTTAGCTGATTGAAACAATTGATAGCTTTTAAGTATCCAATAATTATTTGGAAATTTCAACCATAATTATGTCTTTATTGTTAAATTACATTTTAATCTTAATAATTCAATTATTTTTATCAAATGCCAAATATCAAATTAATTATTAATTTGCAGCTATCAACCGTCAATTAAGAAAATATCAAATTGTTATGAAGCAAAAGGTTCTCAAAATTACTAAAATTAGTGGGAATTAATTTGAATATATATAAATTATCACAAATTTAATCACATTGGCCATTAAATTACAATTAAAAGTCTTAGAAAATGTCACAAGCGGTCGTGTTAATGAGGAACCAAATGGCTCATTTGGTCCATGGAATTTGATGGGTACTTTGCCCTACCTTGTCTTCTATGTGGAGGCCCATATGTGGACTCTAGAAAACCGGCTAATCAATGAAGTCCACGTGGACATCAATATAGAGTTACCATCTTTGTCTTCCTCTCTATCCTACAATTTTTGTTGCCCTAATCACATACATATGTCGAAATTTATTATGCTATGTAATTTTCGTAATCAATTATAAATAAAGCATGTAATCACACGTGTTTCATCTATTATCATGAATAATAATTTTCTTAATTAATAAATTGATAATTGTAGCTTGAAAATTTTGTTAGTTCATTAGAAAATTCAATACGTCGTGAATTATACAATAGAGATAGTCTTTTTTCTTGTATTAAAAATGATAAATTCTCATTAATATTGATGGATGATGACAAATAAACTCAAATTCGAGATCTTCTACAATACTTACAAGTGAAAATACCAAAAAAACCATGCATCTTATTTAATACTCTTCCCATTTAGAAAAGATTGATTCTTTTTCTATTTTTGATCATCTAAAATTATAGATCACTTACGTTTTTTGAAATTTAATTATTTTGTTCAATTACAAATATACCCTTATTTTATGTACTTATATGTCTATTTATTTTTTTAATTCTTGCTTTAAATAACTCTTTAAATTGATTGGCATATGAATATTAATTTGAGTCTTGCATTAAAAAGATCAAATAGTTATTTTTAAGATAATAATAAATAAAAAATATTTTTAGAAAATATCAAGCAAAAATTATTAATTTAACTAAATTAGCTAATTTTTTTAATATATGTGAATATAAAACTGGGCATATTTTTTCCGGACAGATGGAATATATAATAAATATAATACAAAGAAATAAGTTTTAGATAATTAATAAATCTTAATTTGCTTATATTAATCTAATAATTTTCATTGAAAATTAATTTTGGAATTTGAATCCGAGATAATAATAATAATAATAATAATAATAATAATAATAATAATAATATCATGGCGACGGGAGATAACTTGTATTTAATCGAAAATTAAAGATTTCTCTTGAAGTGAATATATAGAAAATTGACTAGGGGGGCTGTAGAGTAGAGAGGGACAAACCTTGCATTTGTGAAAAAAGTGATAGTGATAAGTGAGAATAAGATTCTTTTATTTTCTTTTTTGAACTGAAGTGGTGACAACAAGATTTGATAATGAAATATTAAAAAATTAAATTCATTTTGTTGGGCATTAGTAATAATATTTTATGTATATGCATTGAGTATTGGTTAAAGATAAATATTAATTTCAATTTTCTTAATTAATTCATGTGCTTCATTAATCCACTACCCAACTATGGACAAGTGAGTTTTAGATAGGCTTTATAGGAATTATGGTTCATAAAGCCTAAGTAATTAGGGTATTTTTTTTGCTATATACGAAATAAATATTGTGGAGATTAATGTATTAATTAATATTGTAATTAAATTTAAGAAAAGGTAAATGGAAAGAAGAAATATAGAATAGCATTACTAACAGAGTAAATATCTAGATATCTAGATACGCATGAAGGGAAAATAACGGATGAATTTCACCTACGATATTCTAATTATATAATTTATAATAATTTAGTACCCGAAAAATTATTTATAACAGAAAAATACTTAAATTATATAAATCGTAATAATTTAGTATTTTAAATATTATTTGTAACATAAAAATATCTTAACTTTTATTTTGTACTTAAATAGTACTTTCGTCTTTAACTGTTAGTCTCCCTAACATAATTGATATAAAATATACACATCAGATAAATTTTAATAAAAATAAAATTAGCTATAATATCAAATAAATTTTAACTTTATTGACTGAGTATTACAACTAATTTTATTTTTATTAAAATTTATTTGGATATTTCATGTCATATTTTTGTTAGAGAGACTAAGAAGGTATTTGGAAGTGTTGTTAAAAGTTTTGAATTTTTTGATTTAATTAACTAATTTTTTTAATTTTTTATGAATTGTTTTTTTTTTTTTCAAATTTGCTTCTGAAAAAAACATCTATTTATCTATGTCTACCAAAAAATAGTTTTCAATACTCAAAAAAGTTAAAAATACAAAATTTTTTTCCGAAAAATATTTTTTCTAAACACAATGCTAAACGAGTCATAATAACTGAAAACATAAGTACTATTTGGTTACAAAATAAAAGTTGAGGTACTTTTGTATTACAAATAATTTTTGAGATACTGAGTTGTTACAATTTATATAATTTGGATATTTTTGTGTTACAAATAAATTTTAGATATTAAATTGTTACAATTTACTTAATTTAGATACCGTTGGCATAATTCACCTAAAAATAACCTTACAAAGGAGCAAAATCCTCCAAATTTATAAGGAAAAAAAAAAAGAAGAAAAACACCGATGACCGGTAAAGGAGAGGTTTAGACATAGAATTGGTTGAATTATTATTTTGCTTATAAATTATATTTTTAATTATTCATGTATTGAATTTTTTATTTATAAAATAAAAGTTAATTTTTATTGTAAATGTAAATAAATAAATATAGAGAGAAAAAAAAGGAATTGGTGTGATCTAATGAGGGGGGGTTGGATTTGGTTAGATTTGCAGGGTTGAAATAGACCAGGAAGCAAAGTAGGGATGGTCCCTAATCCTCTAATGTCACTCAGCCTAATGTCACGGGCCTACACACTTGAGACCGTATGGCACTCAATTAGGTTGCGTTCAAGCAAGCTAGCTAAGAGTTATTCTGTTAATTCTGCATATAAGATGAGACAGGGGTTAGATTTGGGCCAACGATCGAATAATTGATAGCATTTGCAAGCACGGTATGATAGCGCAATCAAGATAATACACAAATACAACAAGCGATCATATAAACATGATATCACATTAAAGAGACATAACAATACAAAGAAAGGCAAAAAAATGAATAGAAATTGGGCTAGTATTTCATTATATTCGATTGAGCAATACAAAGATGGCCAAGCCATCATAGAACATTCGTGTGGGTAGGAGGGCAACCCACAAGGCGAACGGGCCAGTCAAGCATCTGATCCGAGCAACTAGTCCAATTAGTGACTAGTCACTCCCATCTAAAAAGCTTAAAGGGCATGTTGAAACCTGACAGTAGGAGACATTGATATGTTCCAACTATCACTCCCTTAAAATTACAAAAATATAATTATTTTTTAAAAGACTGTTTTGCACTTTCATTACAAGATTCTTCCCCCATTACAAAATGTCTCATCCTTACACTCTCATCCACTCAAATAGTCGACGCCTTTATCGACTGAGTCTTTTAAAATGTATCGATTTATGGACTGAAGGAGGATAAGTCTTCGACTTTTTCCCAAGTAGTCTCCTCTTCGCTTTGGCCTTTCCACTTGACTAAGTATTCTTTGAATTATCATCGACTAGATGACTACATGCGTTTTGCTAGAATCTCTTCCACTTCTTTAGTTGTTGGTGGTTATTTACTGATGGTCGATCTGATTACTTTGTTGCGGTTTGTATCTTTCTTATTTGGATGGTATGGCTTCAAGTTGCTAATATGGAACACAGGATGAACTTGCATCCATTATGGGGGCTCAATCTTATAAGAAACTTGTCCCACTTTAGCAACAATTGGCACTGGACCTTTATATTTCCTCACCAATCTTCTATCTTGATTGTGAAGAAACCACAATTGTTCTGGTAGTAGCTTCACCATCACCATATCTCCCAATTGAAATTATTGAGGTCGTCGATTTTCATCGGCCATTTCTTCATTCTCTGGGAGGCTTTCTCTAAATGTGCTCTTGCAATCTCTTTATTCTGATTCCACTCTTTTGTGAAAAAGAAGACATTTGAGCTATTGCCTTTGTATGATACATTAAGAGTATAGGGTACCAGAGGTTACTAACTTGTAACAATCTCAAATGGACTTTTGTTAGTAGTGGAGCTTTTCTAGCAATTGAAACAAAATTGGGCCACATCAAGTAAAGATGGCCAATTCTTCTCTCTAGAGTTGATGAAGTGTCGTAGATATTCTTCTAAGAGGCTATTGAATTTTTCTGTCTGGCCATCAGTTTTGGAATGATAACTGGTTGACTTGTCTAGTTGAGATCCTAAGAGACGAAATAACTCTTACTAGAATGACCCCATAAATTGCCTGTCTCTATCACTAACAATGCTCTTGGGAACACCCCAATACTTAACCACAAATTTGAAGAATGCTCGAGCCGTTATTTCTACTGAATAGTATTTTGGCATAACAATGAAAGTTCCATACTTAAAGAAGCAGTAAATGACCACCAAGATCTTATCACACTCTCCCACTCTAGGCAAACTTGTGATGAAATCCAAGGAGACTTTTTCCCATGGGCGTTGAGGTTATAACAATCCCACCGATTTCTGTCTCTATACTTTGTCTTGTTGGCAAACTAGGCAAGTTTTTGTATATGTCTGCACACCGTGCAAAAGTACGGTGCCATCTTGGATGGCCTACCTATAGTGTATCATAACACTTTTGCAGTAGTAGTTTCCGTAATTGTCCCATTTTTGGCATATATAACCATTACTTTCTTATCCACAACAAATCATCTTCCCACTAAAATTGCCTAGTCTTCCCTTATTTGGCCAACTCTACCAACGCCATGGTTTATGGGTCTTTGTCAAGGTTGAGTTTGATTTGGTCTCTCAACGAAGTGGTAACTTAGCTCCTTGAGAGATAGACCAACTGGCTTAAAACTGCTAATTCCACTTTTTGCTCAGTGCATCTACCACTCGATTGGACCTTCCCATCTTATATTCGAACACCAGGTCAAATTCTGCTAGAAACTCTTGCCACCTAACTTGCTTGGAAGTTAATTTGGGCTGTGTTAGGAAATGGCTAACCGCGGTGTTATCGATCTTGACTGCAAAGTTGGACCCCAACAAATAATGTCTCCACACCTGAAAACAATGAATTACAGCCAACAACTTTTCTGTGTTGTATATTGCCGCTCCATGTCGTTTAATTTCCTACTCTCGAAGGAGACGGGGTGATTCTCTTGCATCAAGACTCCTCCTAATGCAAAGTCTGAAGTGTCTGTTTATACTTCAAAAGGTTTTGTCATATCAGGGAGGGCTAGCACTAGTTCTTGTTAGAGTCTCTACTTTAAATTCTCAAATGCATCATGACATTGAGAACTCTGTGAGGGGTAAGATTTATTAAGAATAATCTTATACAAATCGTCTGTAGTAGTTGGCAAGTTCCAAGAATGATTTGAGCTTTGTCAAATAAGTTGGAGTCTTCCAATTCTGAATTGCCTTTATCTTGTCCTTGTCTATATGGATTAGGCCTTGTTCCACCACATGGCCCAAGAACTTGATGCTGCATTGTCCGAAGGCATATTTCTCCCGTTCGAGAAAAAGTTGATTCTCCCTGAGCTTGTTGAAAACCAAGCGTAAGTGCTTTCGATATTCTTCTAAAGTGGCACTGTAAACCACAATATCATCCAGGTACACTACTAGGAATTTGTCTAAGTATTCGTGAAAAACCTGATTCATGAGAGTACAAAAAGTAGCGGGAGCACTTGTTAGTCTAAAAGGCATAACAAGAAATTCAAATGCACCGTACTGGGTAACACATATGGTTTTTGGTTTGTTCCCTTCCTTGATGTAGACTTGATAATAGCCTGACTGTAAATCAAGTTTCGTGAAATATTTTACCTAGCTCAATTGATTGAACAAGTCAACAATGGAAGGAATCGGGTACTTATTCCTTACTGTTACTTTATTGAGAGCTCTGTAGTCAACACATAATCTCAAGCTCCCATCTTGTTTCTTTTGGAACAACATTGGAGCCCTAAAAGGAGCCCTTTACAGAGAATAAATCCTGCCTCTAGAAGCTCATCCAACTGTTTCCGAAACTCAGTTAATTCAAGAGGAGCCATTCTATACGGGGCTCTGGCGGACAGTTTCTCTCCTGGAGACAGCTCAATCTTATAATCTATCTCTCTTCGTGGGGGCACGGTATTAGGTAATTTCTCTGGCATGATATCGGTATATTCCCTCAATACTGACTCAATTTGTGTAGGAACTCTCGCATCCCCTTCTGGTTCCCTAAAAATGAGAATAACCACGTAGGAAGATTCTTTCCGCTTGATCCCTTTCTTGAATTGGAGGTCCAAAATTATCTTCTTTTCACTCACAGGGCTTATTGTTGCCTGGACTACGCAAGGTGTCTCACTATTAAGGAAGATGAGACAACTCGCGGTAGGTATGGGAATAGCAAAACTTTCTTTGAAGAAATTAATCCCTAATACCACATCAAAATCATCCATGGGAGCCACCGTGAAATTGATATTCCCTGTCCATAGGCCAACTCCTACTGGAATCATGGTCGCGGTGCTCACAATCTATTTGGCTGCCAAGTTAACAACTTTGATCTTGCTCCTATCTCGTCCAACCCGAAGCTTCAGCCTTGTGGCTTCCTTATCTATTACAAAATTATTTGTTGCTCCAGTATCGACGAAGACCCTACAAGACTTCCCATTTATCACCATGTCTATATATATTAGTTCATTTCCTGTTTTGTCCTTCTATGAGATCACCTAGGTGCCTATGGCTCCAAGGAACTTTAGGGCCCCCATAATTGACGCCTCTCTAGTGTCCTCCTTTTAGACATTTTCTTCCTCTTTTAATGAGCGTAAAGCACTCAAAGCTTCTCGGTGTGGGCATTCATCAACTCTATGGGGTACTTTACAAAGAAAGCAAGAGATGGGCTTTGTAGCACTACTTTGTGATCCAACCCTCTGATTCTTTGTGCTTTGGAAACTAGGAGCAATATTCTGAAAGCCAAGGCCCTTTTTCTCAAGTCCTGATCCGCCATTAAATTCCTTATCGGAAGTTGGACCCCAACTTCGCCTCTCACTTTCTCCAAGAAATTGATTGGTCCTTTCTCCTCCCCCGGTAGAGAACCTATTCTATTTGTTTGAACAATTATTTAAACTTGGAGAAACTGTGAATTTCCTCTTCGAGTTGTTTCCCAAATAGTTATCTAGACTTTCCGCAGTAGTGATGGCCATATGGTGGTCTTTGATTTTTCGTCAGTATAACTCATTCTTGGACTAAGGCTTCAACCCTTTCATAAAATTGAAAAATTTGTCAGCCTCTAACATATCTTGTATGTCCAAAATGAGTGCTTGAAAGCTTCTCATATACTCCCGGATGTGTCCAGTTTGTTGTAGTTTACTTAGCTTGCAACGAGTAGTATATGCCGCATTCTCGGGACAAAACTGCATTCTGAATTCCTTCTGAAATTCCTCATAAGAAGAGATTGCGTTGTTGCCATTTTTCATTTCTTCCACTCGGCTCTGCTACTAGAGTTTGGCATCTCCAGCTAGATACATCGGAGCCACCCTTAACTTATTTTCATGCATGCTCATCTTAGTTGCTTCAAAATAAGAATCGAGATCAAATAAAAAGTTCTCCACTTCCCTCGAATCCCTTATGTTGTTGTAAGTTTTAGGCTCAAGGATCTTTATCTTCCCACATCTGGGTGGATTAGTGCCAATATTCTCGATTGCTTTCATCAACACGCTGACCTTAGTCCTTGTCTCCTCCAATTCATCACGAATTGAAGTGAATGCTTCTTGGGCTTCGTTGGATAGGGATTCGACTCCATCTTTAAGAGTCTTATGAGCACCAGATAAGGACTCAACTTTATCTTCAAGAATTTTATGGGAACTAGCAAGTTGCTTCACTGCCTCTTCTAGATTTCCCGATCTATCATCGCATGTCCCTGCATCATCGACACCAACAAAATCCATACCTTTGGTGGAATTTTTATGAACTAGCTTACTGATTACATCTAACTTGGCCATCAAGGTCTCAAACAATTTTGAATTGGCCACCACTGCTAAAAAGAATTCTTGGTTAGCCATCACGACTTTCCAAGCTTCAGATTGGGCTACCACAACCACAATCGAGTTCAGCCACTACCGCTTTTAAGTCTCATTTTCTTTTTCAAGGGCTTCAATTCCTTGAAAAATGAGCTCAAGATCTACTGCTTGATCACCTATTAGGGCCTCACTAGCCCTATCCCTCTCAAGGGACTGTATCCTTTCCTTGAAAGCCTCAATGCGACTCATGGAAGTTTTTTCCATGTTCCCCTTTTTTTCTGTAGTAAAAGCCGGATCACTTCCTCTTTAATACCAAACATCACGGACCTAAACACTTGGGACCGTGTGACGCTCACTTGGATCGCGTTCAAGCAAACCAGCCAAAGGTTATTCCATTAATTCTGTATATAAGATGGGACATAGGTTAGATTCGAGTCAACGACCGAATAATCAATAGCATTTGCAAGCATAATATGATAGCGTAATCAAGATAACACACAAATATAACAAATGATCACATAAATACGGCATCACATCAAAGAGGCACAACCACACAAAGCGAGTCATGCTAGTATTTTATTATATTCGATTGAACAATACAAAGATAGCCAAGCCATCATAGAACATTCGTGTGGGTAGGGAGGCAACCCACAAGGCGAACGGGCTCGTCAAGCATCTGATCCGAGCAACTAGTCCAATTGGTGACTAGTCACTCCCCCCCTAAAGAGCTTAAAGGACATGTTGAGATCTAGCAGGAGGAGACATGGATATGTTCCAGCCATCACTCCCTTGAAATTACAAAAATATAATTATTTTTGAAAAAACTGTTTCGTCTTTTTATTACAAAATTCTTCCCCCATTACAAGATATCTCCTCTTATACCTAACACCCTCTGCATCTATTGACCAATTACTATAGTCCACCGTTTCTATTTTCTACAACTCTCATTTCATGGGTACCACTATATTTCCCACCCAATTCAAAATTAATTCTATTTCCCATCCTCTAAGGCCAAACTTAATTTCTAGACCATTTCTTAAATATTATCTTAATTAATATTTTCACTTGTGAAAATTAAGAGATGTCTTGAATTTCTCACTACTATCCACCAATATTAGTAAAAATTTAACTCATTTATAGTGTTTATAAGAATACTGTTGTACAGCTCACAACCTATTAGATCTCCTAATTAACCAAAAAATAAAAGTGGCAAAAAAGTTTCTAATATGTTTTAGTAGTTCAAAATCTCAATAATGCACAAACCAAAAATGAGGAGCCAGAAGAACAATCATGCAAAGTTCAACCAACCAAGAATGAGTTTTAACCAAATAAAAATTGGATAATTAGTATAAGATAAGAAATGCATGCTTGAGGAATAAAATCATTTATGTAGGCCAAGGAATCTACATTAATAATAATAATAATAATAATAATAATAATAATAATAATACCTTTTCCATAAAATCCTAAAGAGATACACATACACCATCCCATGTGCATGCTTCATCAACCTTGTCATAATTTTCTTTCTATAACTTATAAAACAAATGCGTTTGGCTACATATAGTCTTTTTAGGTACCATGGATGGGTATAAAAGCCTAGTTCAAGTGGAGTTATATAATAACTACTAAAATAAGAAGTTGGGATTCATTACTTCCTTGTTTAATACACTAATAAAGCCAAATTAATATTAAATTAATTAAATAGTTAAAAGGGTCTCAAGGTTGATTTGAGACTAGAAATCCAATTTCTGGCCTCAAACTTTTAATTAGAAAAAAAATTAATGGCCTTTCTTTGCATAAAGATTTGCATAGATAAGTAACTAGTGAATACTTTTGGAAGCACAAATATTATGAAATAAATTAACCTTTGGGTTGAGAAAAATAATAATATTAAGGGGTGGTCTACCTTAAATTATGGGGTCATCCAATCACCAAGATAGTGACACATCACCATCCCGGTGGGGCCCTTTCATTCATCAAAGGCATGCATGATCTTTGATGGAATAATGAGGATTCTCATTTTAACTCTCCACCAAAGATTAAAAGTAGGTTCAAAGTGGATATATGTCCCCTCGTGTGGTGATCATAATTTTATTTTAATATGATGATTCTTTCTCTCTAATTGAATCCACATATATGGCAAAGTAAGTTATTTAAGAAATTATCAAGTTAAGACATCTAATTATTCTATAAATTACAAAGACATGATTTGATATGCTAATTAGCATTTTTTTTTCTAAAAATACTGATTTAAGTTTAGTAGTATTGTTTTGGTGATTCATACTCAAATCGGATCTCTTCTGATAAAAAAGAAAAAGATTAATATAAATATTCATTCAATTTTATAAGAAAATCTGCGTTATAATTGAAGTGTTTTTTTTTAAATATATAATTAAGGCTAAAGATAATAATTGAGGGAAAAGATAGGGGTAGATAGAAAGATGGGGAATAGACGTGAGAATATAGAAAAGGGGGGGGTTTTAGAAGTTTGTTTTATGGCCTTTACTTGAGAAGATAATTTGGAAGAGGATACCTTAATGCACACGGATTGCAAAAGAAGAAAGATGAAAAGCTCTAAAGGTGAAAAAGCATTGAATTGCAAGTTGGATTCTTCTACACTTTTAATTGCTTTAAATGAGCATAAAGTTTTGAGAGTACAAGTGGAGTTTCTAAGTAAATCAATGCTAAAGAAAGAAGAAGAAAAATATTAAAAATTTAAGGTAAATGTGCATATTAGTCTATAAATTATACTCTGTAAAACAAGTCATTCCCTAAATTTTGACTTAATGCAAATAAACTCTCGAATTTTAAATTAGGTATAATTTTTGAGAGTAGAAGTGGGGTTTCTAAGTAAATCAATGCTAAAAAAAAAGAAGAAAAATATTAAAAATCTAAGATAAAGGTGCATATTAGTTTATAAATTATACTCTGTAAAGCAAGTTATCCTCTAAATTTTGACTCAATATAAATAAACTTTCGAACTTTAAACTAAGTGTAATTAGATCCCTTAAACTAAAATTGTAAGTCAACTCGGTCTAGTAAATGATAATTGGCTTCATAGGATATAGTTTATAAACTAATTTGTATTGAATTTAAAATTTAATGACCTATTTATATTGTATCACAATTAAAAAAGTGACTCCCTATAATATTATTTAGGCAAATTTGTACCTTTCGCCAAAATATAAAGCTGTACTCTGTCTTTGTAGTTTATAATATTCATGGGCCACTTTCATAAAAAAAAAAGACTAAATAATTATTTGACTTTCTATATGGCAGAGTATGGTTCAGGCCCCATAAAATTGCAATGAACTTTCAATCAGGTGCTATAATCTATGGCTACCGAAAGAAGAATGAAAAGCAATGATTTAGATTATTAATTACTTTTTTTTTTTCAGATAAGATTATAACTAATTACTTCAATTTCAAGAATCGGCGCCGCTGATAAATAGATGTGATTATTAAGTTATTAAGAAGAATTTGATGGTGCAATCAGAAATGTGAAGTTAATATGAATTCATGGATTAATAGTTTAGTGACGGCTTAATTTTTATATTATGAAAATATTCTCGAAAGCATTCACATGGATTAATCTTACTCTCAAGTAGCATGCAAAGCCGAGTGGCAAAAGATATATGAAATCATTTCCACATCGATTCCTTTCTGCAAGAAGGTGACGGAACATGTCGAAGAAAATATATCTATCAATTGTTCTACTGGTCCCAAATCTGAAACCATTTTCAAGGAGCTAAATTTTTTATGCCACTAGAACACATATGGAGATATACCAAATGTTATGCCACTACACCACATGCCTGGGCGGAAATATATCAATTGATAGCTCTTCCTATCAATGTAAAATTCATAACAAAATGCACCAGCATAAATATATATACATATGGATTTGCTGTCATCTTTAATTGATGATTGAAATGAGACATAAAAATTCAACTACATTCGAGTGCAATTAGTTTTTATATGATGTAAGGAGATTTTTAAAAAGCTGCTCAACTGAGAAGACTTTTCTCGAGTAATCTGAGATACTATCAGTCATCACCAATCTAGTCCACATCTTTTTCTAAACGAGCAAAGCTTGATTTTCAGCTTGATCTCTCGCTCTACATGAGTTAACATCAACTTAAACTCAGTTACCAGAAATTGCAATACGAAATAAGAGAAAATGATTCAACTTCTCATCCACATCCTTGCCACCTAACAACTTGCGACATTGGATGATGATGATGATGATGATGATGATGATGATGATGATGATAATAATAATAATAATAATAATAATAATAATAATAATAATAAACGGAGTTCAAATTTGCACCTGCAGTGAAAAATTGCGCTCCGGGACGTAATTCATTATTTTGAGGAATTTGCAAATAAGCAAGCATATACACTATCAGGGCACAGGAAGCTGCAATCATATTTGTAGATTAATTACGCAATCATGTTCCATGAATGATTAACGCACAGAACTTGAAGATTATGCTTGTGCAATAACAGAAAAAAAAAAAAATGCACCAGGTTATTCCAAACTTAATATATATACTTCATTGCATTATGCCCAATGTACTCATGAACCAAAAACGGAAAAAAAGAGACTTGCGAAAATTTCAATCATCTTGGCCTGACACATCATTCTAAATTTTTGGGTCAAACATGTCTCTGCTACTTTTGAAGAGAAATAAACACAACGTTACAGATACCAGCATATCTAAGAGTGCCTTGAACGACTTGTAACCCTGCAATTTGAAATTCTCTTAAATTAGTCTCCGTGATGATCATCCTATATTCACACAACAGTATCAGAAACCATTCTGTTTTTACCACCTTGGCGAGCGGGAATAAGACCGGGAGCGAGAATGAGAATATGAACGAGAACGGGAGCGGGAATGTTGTCTTCGTGAACTCCGGCTCCTACTTGGACTTCTGCTGCGCCTATATCTTCTGCACAAAAGAAACAAATGATTAGATGACCAGAAACATCAGCTAAGTAATAATAGTCTTCAAGACTATCATAGACCAGGCCCAGAGTAAATAATTGAAGAAAGGGCACCCTAACCATAATGTTTAGCTAAAGATGATCAGTTTCACCTTTGCTAGAAGCTGGAAAAACTAGGCAGTCACCAAATATAACCACTATCAATTATCTTATGACGGCCTTCACATGAACAATAATAATAGTAAAGACTAACTCAGTACTGTCAGCTCTTGAAGCAGCAAAACAAATTGTAACAAAAACCTGACCTAAACAGGATTTGCATATCAATGCCCAGCAAAAAATGATCAGAATTTGACATCTAAAAAATTAGTAAAACAATGTCTAGAAAAGAAAACTCAAACTATCCATCAGATCATTGCAAACTGAACAAGTTGCCATGTGATATTTATTGCACAAAGCATAATATATAACCTAGGTGGTGAACGACTATAGCTCCTGCTACGGCTACGATGCCTGTGATGACTAAGCCGGTTTGTTTCTGCAAGTTTCTCTAGCCTTTGACGCTCTTGTTCTTGTTTCTTTGCCATTTCTGCAGCAGTATCTTTTTTAACTGCAGAAGAATAAAACATGGATATTAGGGCAGAAAGAAGAACAAGAAGAAATATATCGCTTCCTCAACAAAACTAAGACAAAGAAGAATGAAAGAAAATAAAAGATAGGCAGAAAGGGAATGCAAAAAAATAAAAAACCACAATTGCCAATACTCAAAAAAGCATATGGAATTAATGACTCCTCCCTGAATTAGAAATAGATACACGACAAAAATTAGATCATACTTTGCTTGTTTAGCTGCCTGCTCATAATCCTTTTAAGTCTCCTGAGGAGTTCCACAATTGCCAATACTCAAACAAGCATATGGAATTAATGATGACTCCCTGAATTAGAAATAGATACATGACAAAAATTAGATCATACTTTGCTTGTTTAGCTGCCTGCTCATAATCCTTTTAAGTCTCTCCTGAGGAGTTTCTTTTTTCTCCCCTGGCTGCTGCTTTAAGGGTCCTCCAGAAGTACTTGCCTTAGCTAACTTTGCTAAAGCTGATGATGTACTGGCGAAAAAGGAACAAGTTTCACTAAACAGCAATCTCAAAAATTCAATAACATATCTATTAGTTTATATTCTATGGAATATAGTGCAGGCACACCAATAATATCAATCCAGAAATTATTACACACCTTACTGCTGGTTTCACTACTTTAACATTATTCTCCTTCTCAAGGCATACACCAGATGCAGGATCAACATGCAACGCCTCAAGTATGTGACCATAAGATGGCCTGCAGAACATCACAAGTATTAGGTACCATTCCAATTCCGGAAAACGTGATAATGATTATATTAAGCTCATTTCAGGGGAAAAAATGAGCTTCAGAAAGGAAGCCTCCTCTCTCCATCTTGACACTTATGAAGAAGGTAACCCTAAGGCTGATCTATTTTAAACCACAAAAGTTTGCTTCAGGTAACAAAATGGGTAAGCTGCAGCAGGGTAAAGACTGTCCAATCTATCTTTGCAAGAATTAAAGGTTGAGTGCTCCGACCGGCTCAACATATCAGCATGGGATGGAGGAGATGGTGGTGGAGAATATCTTTCAAGCTTCAACCCATTCCCGTCTCCAGAGCCCCCAAACTCAGTGATATATTCTATTTTAGGAGTTCTTGACTTGCTCTTATGAAGATCATCATAAATCCTTCCACGAGCATACTGCCTAGAATGTGGTGAGTATGAACGTGATCTTGATCTGGAAATACATTAACATTCAGAGAAGTGTCAATAATGAATCCTCTCATGGGTTAAAAAGAAACAAGTAAAAACAAAAAGAGACCATAAATGCCAACAAAAGACAAGACCTACCTTCTAGATCGTGAATACGCTTCATAAGTTGGACTCCTTCTGGCTTCCCTGCACAAACAAAAGGATGCATCTCTATTGCACAAAACAACATGCAAACTTTCATCATTTTCAAACAACTTCCTTTGAATTGAGGAAAAATAGAAGACTTTCTACCGATAGGGATCATGATGGAGCACCAGGGTTCCTGTTACCCGAGCAGCTTCTCTCTCCCTTTCCCTTTCTATCTGGGATGCTTTTCTCCTTTCCTTGCGACTTAGCTTCCTCTGAGTATTTAGACACAAGAACATGTAATCTTTGTATTAGTATTTACGAAAGCAACCAAGGTGAAAGAATCTGAAAGACAATGTTGCCAAACTTACAATTGCAGGATCGCCTTTGATCATTTCCTTTTGTCTTTTCTGTTCCTCTTTCGCTTTTTTATCCATATAAACAAGCCACCCATACCTTTTTACTCCAAATTCTTTTGCTATCATATCCATTCCTTCATCATTGCTATCATCACTGTTAAAATCCTCCTCTTCATCATCTTCATCTTCTTCTTCATTATCATCACCATCTGAAAATTGTGATTCCTCTTTCCCATCACCATCATAAGAGAACCCCACTTGTGAATATGAACCCTTGCTTGCAGGAACTTGTGTCATCTGAGAGGTACTGGAGTTTGTATTTGAACAAAATAAAGTTAGAGAGAAGGAAAAAATAACAATCAAGAATGCTAATGACACAATTGTATTTGCAAAAGAATGACAATTTCAGTAATATATAATGTGAAAACTACACAAGTTTCCACATATCGGACAATAAAAAGCTGTAAAATTTCATATTGCACGTGGCAAAGCATGCTGCAATTGCCGAGATATAACCAATGTGGTCTAAAACATTTTAACAACCCCAGTAAGTAATATGAAATTATTCGCCAAACTTCTTACTTTAAAAAATTAAGAAGCCCCCAGTGTTTTTGCATTGCCTTGGAATCAACAATCAAAAAAATATATTAAAGAGCTAGAAATACATAAAAAACAAAAAACAGACTAGTAAATGAAAATTGAAAGCATACTTTTCACCAAAAATCTGCAAAGAAGCCTCTAAGAATTTAAATGTATTAAAACTTTAATGGTCATCAACTAATTTATAGAGTCATAAAATAACCAATAAAAAGATACATGCACATCAAAAACAATTGAGAACTGAAAACTACCATTGATTAAAGATTTATCGAGCATGAACATTTAAGTAAACAAAAATCACAGTCCTCAATATTTCATAGTTTTGTTTGATAGTTTTTGCAATCCAAATGACAAAGAAAGGAAACTCCATTCACTATAACAAGCAAAAATGAATGAATCAACTCAAAATGTGAAAAAGACAAGGGGAGCAGCAATGTACCTGTCTGAAGCAAATGGAATAGCAATCTTAGCCTCCATCTCTTGAGATACATGTTGCAAACCTTCTTCATCAGTAACTGTTAATGTGCAATTACAGGCGCTCATAATCAGTGACGTCTAACTTGCTAATCTTAGCTGGTAAAAAAAAAATGATCCCAGAGAAATCCACAGGGAACTTATTAATTCCAAAGTTTAATATTGCAGCCTCAACTCTTTTGTGATGTTTTTATAAGTGAGAAAGCAAGATTGTTATGAGAATAAAACGCATAATCAGAAAATAAAAAAGTACCGACATCCTCTACGTCGATGCTTAATTAAATCCCGATAACGCTCAAAATTAACAAACTCTTCTAGTTCTTCATCTTCTTCTGTTTTATCTGGGGCCCTAAAACGTCTGGACCCAGACTCTCGAATAAAATCAAGCAGAGCTCGACCGTCAAATCTGTCAATCAAAACATCCTGTTTCCCGTTCCAAGGTATCCTGAGAAATTAGAGCTCAGTTCAAGGTCAGGTGGAAGACCAAATAGTATACAAAAATGAAGTTACTGAAAGCCAGCACAGACGAAAACAACAAATGAATTTTCAAATTTCTCACTATAAACTAGGCAGTTGTATTGACAAAAGACAGGGTAGAAAATCAATTAAAAACTCATTACTAAAACAAAAATACAAGCATTTGAATGGTTTATGGAATATAAGAAACTTACAGGCCTTGCTGATCCTGAGTGGCTTGATAGAGACCATCATCACGATAGGTACGGCACCGAGTGCCCATGACCTGGATAGATTGCTGTGGATCGCCTCTTCTCTTAGCCAAGTAAACCGCCCGTCTCTGCGCTCTCTTTCGAGCAGCTTCCATCATGTCATGCACTTTTTTCTCCGATCTTCTCGCTTCATGCCACATCTTTCCCTCACAATTTCTCTCAGTTATCAGAACCCTAACCCTTCACTTCCAGAACGAGCTTCTTTGTGCCGATTCTAAACAAGAAATTACGCCTCCGATTTCTTCCCCACTTTTCTGATTTGTTATTTAGTTGGATGCTTCCCTTGGAGCCCTTGAAGGGTCCATACTGGATCCTGGCCGTCCACGTCAGCAATCAAGTCCAACGGGTCCCGTTTACACTATAATTGACGGACTAAATACGACTAGGATGACACCTGTCAGGGATTTTAAAGGTCTTACAATCCGTGTAATTCTATTAGTATTTTATGCTTTTGCTAAATCTTATTATATATATATATATATAAAATTTATTTTATTATAATTTATTGTATATAATAACATAATTAATTATTTTTTTATTTTATTATATTGAAAATATAATTTTTTATGATAATGTATAATATTTAAATTTTATTATTTTAATGTTATTTTTATACAATTTGATGAATTATTTTAATTTAAATGTATTGAATTTTTATTTTGTTTATTTTATTTGATTTTGTAGTAATTTTATAACATATTATTTGTATATTTTTATAAATTTTAAATATTTATTGAGTTTAAATTTTATTTTATTTTAAATTTTTTAATAATAATCAAGTAATTAAATTAGTTCGGATATTAATTGGATAATATTAATCGGATTTGAAAAAAAATACATATAGATATATATGTAATCAGGTTTTAGTAGGATATTTTTTGAGATATTTTATCCATTATCATCTCTAGATACAATTGATGTGTATGAAAATTTGCCGTTTAGATTGTCTCAAAACGACAATATTTATAATTTTTTTTTAAAACTGCATGCATTTTCCACCAAAACCAGTACCACACACTAAAATTAATCATATTTATGTTAGATAAAAATTGATGAATAGCAAATAAATAACTAGTACCACACACTAAATTTCGAACTCAAAACCTTTAAATAAATAGATAAATATAACGTAAGCAAGTTGTCTTTTGAATTTAATTTGTGGTCTATAATACTTTTTTGTATTTTACAAATATATAATCTCTCATTCCAATAATAATATGATAATAATATTTAACATGAAAATGTAAAATTATATTTTTAAGAAATATGAAAAATAATATAGACAAAAAATAAAATTTAGAAAAAAAATATTTTAAAGTTCTAAATAATGAGATATGACAAATATAAAAACTCAAATATTATTTAAGTCAATAAATACTAGAAAAAAATGTGATATAATATACTAGTATTCCTAAATTTTGAAAATTATACAATTTATTTTATATAGTTTAACATAATTTATTAATACCCTAAAATTTGAAAATCACATATTTACATCTTGAAGATTTAATATATTACATTAGTATTTTCTGTAAATTTAATTTATAATACTAATATTTTTTTGAGTAAAAAAAATATATTATATTAAATTATATAAAATAAATAATATAATTTTTAAATATCATAATATAATTTTTAAATTTTGAAAGATTCATGTATAATAAAGAATAGAAAGTAATTTTTTAAAAATATTATTTATGTACATACCTCACATACGACGAAAGGGAAATTGTCGTTTATTTCTATTTAAATCTGGACCGTCCACATTGATATAATGAATAACGTTGGTCAATACTAACAGTCATTTTGGTGAAAAGTGAAACCAAGAAATAAGCCCGCAGTCCTCCTCCTCCTCCTCCTCTATTTTGATGGAGAAGAAGCAATGGATTGTGTTCCTGCAATTGTTTGTGAGCTTTTTAACTTTGCTTATAATACTAGTATCAATAATATCAGGCACTGTAAAGGTTAAAGATGGAGTAAATGCCATTAAGCTGACAGATTCGGCTTGTTCTGCTGGCTCAAATGAGACTTTTGATGCAGCTATCGGAGATATAATGATAAAATTAGGAGAAGGGTTTCAGCTAGTGGAATTCACTCAGCCATATGTGGAAGCTAAACCACTAGATAAATCGCGGCCATGGTTGTTTGCTGAGCTAGAGAAGAACGATCTTGTTCTTCCAAACACCACAAGGAATAAAGAGTTAGAGCAAAAAGAACTTGAGCACGGCCTGCGAAGTCTAAGGGAAATTATGGAAGGTAATGTTTCATCTATGCCATTACTAGATTCTTATTATTATGTTATTTCATTACAGTGGATAATCTTACTGTTAATTGATAGGAATGTGCTTCTATGTCGCTGAAACTGTGCTCGACAAAATTTATAATTTTAATCGGATGCAGTCTCGTTTTATAAAGAAACATGATAGAAAAACGATGTCCAATAGCAATATTGAAGTAAAAATTGGCCTTCAAGTGAGATCCATTGCCCAGCAATCTATGGAAGCCAGTCTTCTTCAGAAACAAATCACTGGATTTACACTTGATGTCTTTAAGGCAGCAGTCAAGCTTCTACCCTACAAATTGAATTACCAAATAGTTCCCTTTTATAGTTCTGATTATAATTTGCTTACGGCGGTTTCTCACAAGGTTAGATTTTTGTTGCTGTTACTATGATTGAATAGTCTGTGTCTTTATAACCTTTGAATGGCAAAAACTGTTAGTTATAGACTTTTGATGCAGCTGTCGGTGATATACTAATAAGAGCAGAAGGGTATCAATTTGTAGATTTCTCTCAGCCATACATTGATGCAGGACTTTTGATGGTGGTGGCAACTGTTGCAGATAAATCGCAGCCTTGGTTATTCACGAGCCCCTTCAGTGGAAAAATGTGGTTTATCATGGCAGCCATGAGTGCATTTACTACTTTTGTTATCTGGTTAATTGAACACCAAAACCATAATGACAATGCCTGTTTAGCTGCCACGAGAATTGCAAGTGGTGTGTCATTCTATTTATCAACTCTTTGTTATGGCCAGAGTTTGAAAACTAAGTTGTCTTCAACATGTTTCTGCATAATTTGTTAATAGTTTGGTAGGCTTGCATAAATTTTATGCATTTCAATTTGCAGGAGAGATGCCGAAAAGCTGTTTGTCTCATTTTGTACTCGTGCCATGGTTATTCTTGATGCTAGTAGTTACTTCAACTTTCACAGGAAGCCTCACTTCTATAATAACCAATTCACGTATTTCAGCATCTACAATAGATGTTAACATGCTCAAGAGCCAAAATGCTGTAATCGGTTGTGATGGAAGTTCCTTTGTTATCCGGTATTTAGTGAAAGATTTGGGCTTCAAACGAAAGAACATCAGAAGCATGGCCTCAACTGATGACTATGCCGAGGCTTTATCTGGTGGAAAAATTAAAGCTGCTTTCATTTTGAAGCCTTATGCTAAAGTTTTTCTAGCAAAATATTGTAGTGGCTTCACTATTGCAGGACCAATCTACAAGCTAGGCGGTTTTGGCTTCGTAATCTAATCCACACTCTTGCAACATTTTCATCTTGCACAGATGTTAGCAGCATCTAATGCAGTACTGCTCACCTTTTCTTTGTCTTCTTTTGACAGGCTTTTCAAAAGAGTTCGTCTTTGACTGCAGATATATCGGAAGCAATTCTAAGATTAAGTGAAAATGGAGAATTGCAACTAATGGAGGAAGAAATGCTCTTCACTTACAATTGCTCAGGTTCACCATCTGATGCCAATGTGAGCCAAAGTTTAGGACCAGAACCCTTTATTGGCTTGCTCATTATCTCAACTGGTGCTTCTGTAATTGCATTATTCTTTCATATATTAAGACAGCAATGGAATAAAATGACAAATGTTAGGGAAACATTAATGGGGAGAAGACTCTGGATTTGGTTAGTAACCCTCTTCACTCAAAACCAAACAAGAAACGATCTTCAATTGGCAACAAGAAGCTCCACTCCTTGAACAGATTGTTAACTAGCACAAGGAGATTACCGTATAGGTTAGCAGTGATGAAATTGCAGCACATGTAACTTATTAATATGAGCAGATTGTATAATTAAGCTTAAACATAGTAATTTTTGTTAGCAGTTCGCGCTTGTTTCTTTTCATTGCAAAAGGTCTGTGATATTTTTAAGATTTTCAATAGACAAGCGGAGGAGGGAAAAATCAAATAATTAATTATGATCTATCTATCATTTCGATAGCAATCAAGGAAGCTCTTGCTGTTGTTATTAGTGCAACGCAAACTGTTGCATTACAGGAAGAGCCCTTCACCTTCAAAGGTTGAGTTCATAATATTTGATAACTTTTGATAAGGGTACTTCTCATTGGAAAAAAATCTAGGACTAGGAACAGCAAAAACTCAGGGGGGAGTTGTGGAAAATTATTGGCCTTGGAAATCAAGTTCTAGAAGTATCTTGTTTAAATCCGGACCGTCCAGGATGATCTATAGAATGACCTCGGTCGACTCTAGGATCATTTGGTGCAAGAAAATATAGAACTCGTTTCCTTCCTCCTCCCTTTTAATGGGGAAAAAGCAATGGATTGCATTTCTGCAATTGTTTGTAAGCTTTTCAGGTTTGTTAATATCACTAGTATCAATATCCAACATTGTAAAGATTAAAAATGAAGTTGGTGATATTAAGTTGACAGATTTCGCTTCTACTGGATCAAATGTGCCACATACTCCTCTCCATGGCTCAAATGATTGTAGCCCAAGGCCGAATCTTCACACAGTATCAAAGGGCAGCTCAGTTTCGTATACTTCTATGAATTATGCATATGATTCACAGCACAATGATTCTCAAGAAAATGCGATGGGTTCAAATTTTCAAGATTCGTCCATGACATATGCCGATTATAGGCATAAACAGCTTAAAAACAGCAACAATGTTAAAAGGAAACAACTAAAGATTGCTGTACCAATAAAATCAACCTTCAAGCAATTTGTGGAAGTAAGCCAAGATGGGAAAATTATTGCTGGGTTTTCTATTGATGTCTTTCAAGCGGCTGTTAGGCTTTTACCCTACAAATTTTTCTACCAGATGATTCCCTTTAACGGTTCTTATGATGATTTGCTCAAGAAAGTTGCTTACGAGGTCAGTTTTTTCTTACTGATATTCAATAAATGTTCTGTCTTTGATTTAAGTTCCACATTTCTTACTTGGCCAAAAGGAAAATAAGAGGTTAATAGGGAATTTTTACATTGAAGAATTATTTGGCAACAGAAAATTTGATCTGGATGCTGATTAAAATTTTATCCATTTTCAAAGAATTTTGATGCAGCTGTTGGTGATATAGTGATAAAAGCAAAAGGGTATCAATTAGTTGAATTCTCTCAGCCATATGTGGAAGCTGGACTCTCAATGGTGGTGAAAACTGGAGTGAATAAATCACAACCATGGTGGCTTTTTAGCGTCTTTACTCCAGGGATGTGGTTTTCTATGGCAACCATGAGCCTTTTTACCGGTTTTGTTATCTCGTTTATTGAACATCAAAACCATGAAGAGCTAGGTGGTTCACCTGCCAGACCATTTGGAATTGTTATGTGGATCTCTTTCGCAGCTCTTTATTTGGGGCAAAGTAAGATAGCTTCAATTTATGATCTTCCATTTTTTCCAAAACTTGGAAGAATTTTCTGATTTTTGCAATATTTTGATGTTTTCAATTTGCAGGAGAAACTCCAAGTAATAATTTGTCTCATTTTGTGTTGTTGCCATGGTTATTCCTGATGCTAGTTGTTTCCGCGACGTTCACTTCAAACCTCACGTCTATATTGACCAACTCACGTTTTGCTCCATCTCCAGCAGCAGATGTTAATGAGCTCAAGAAGATGAACGCCATGGTTGCTAGTGATGGAAGTTCATTTGTTAATCAGTATTTAGTCAAAGTCTTAGGTTTCAAGCAAAAGAATATTAGAAGCATGGCTTCTAGTAATGAATATGCAAAGGCTCTATCAACAGGAGAAGTTAAGGCTGCTTTCATTTTGACTCCTTATGCCAAAGTTTTTCTTGCAAAGTACTGCAAAGGCTTCGCCATTACAGGACCTAACCACAAGCTAGGCGGTTTTGGCTTTGTAATCAAATTCATTCTCTTCCATTTTATTTTTTTCATACTTCTCTAGTTTGTTAGGTTAAAAGAAGGTGACCCTAGTTATTTTGTGCAATTGCAGGTATTTCAAAAGGGTTCTGCATTGGCATTAGACATGTCACAGGCAATTCTAGAATTGAATGAAAGCGGGGAACTGCTGCTAATGGAAGAAGAAATGCTTTCCTCTTTCAAATGCCCAGCTTCACTATCTGATGCTGAAGCAACTCAAAGTTTAGGACCAACACCATTTTTAGGATTGTTCATTGCCTCAGGTGGTGCATCTGCAATTGCTCTATTAATCACATTGATTCGTCTAGCTAGAAAGCTTTGGAACAACCTCATTCAACTAAGATTAATGGGGCGGAAGACTTTGGAGTTGGTTATTGATTTATTTCACTCTTATTAAAAGAAGAATTGACCTTCAACCATCAAGGAAGACTTTATTTGACCAAAAGCTTTATGTGTCAAACTATTGGTAGAGATGACTGTTGGAGTTTGCACATGCATCTCATACGCGTTACATAGCGGAAAAATAAAATTTTACAAACTCCAAGAGAAGATCAACCCATGTAATCATGAAACAATAAAAACTATCTAATAGTTTGAAGATTATTACCTTTGAAGTAGAGTTTCGTTCCTTTAATTTTCATCTTACCGGATTGTAGCAAACCACAGTAATCCTTTAGGATTATATCTGATGGTATCCATGTGAAGAGAGAATGGAGAAAATCTTTAAGGGAATAGCTTTGATTAATCTAATGTACTAGCAAAAAAGTTAATTCTTGAGAGAAGAAGATTTAATTGATTCACAATCAATTCTATATGTTACAACACCATTGCTCTCTTTGAAGAGACTATTTATAGTCCCTTCAGACGTGCTAGAGTTAGGGTAACCGGTTACTTACGATTGAGTTTCCTAATTAAATTAGGATTCCTAATTTGACGGCTATCCTGATCGGGAAACACTTTTCCCGCTTGGGATATGCCTGAAATCAAGCACTTTCTGAACATGGAATCATTTTCCCAGTCGGGACTTAATATGCTTCCACTCCAATAACATTCCAGATCAGGAGCCAGACTTTCCTACTTGAGACACAATCCTGCTCAGGAAGATGCCATTCCCTCCCAGGAACTACATTCCCAATTAGGAATGTGTGTGACTTGGTTTCTTTCTCTTTGTTTTGGATCTGATCCAAAAGCCCATTTTACTTCTATTTCACACTTTCAATGTGTGTGGCCCATTAGGTTCCTGGTTATGTTAACCGCTGAAATTAACATTTAATCTCAAGCAGATCATGAGCGGTATCTAGCAACACATCATGATCCCTAATTGATTGGAAAATAGTGGTTTAACTATGAACTTTTCCATAGACAATTGTCTGTGCAATTCGTTCTTTCACCAAATTATACCTCATTCAGTTTAGAGCATAGACTTAGTGTATGCTCCAACTAAACTGACTACGTCACATCTAGTCCAAGTGATGTTAGATCTTGTCATTGAGACTCATTATTACTCATTTAGATATGTCATTACAGACTATTTTTATGACATTTTCACTATGGCCATAAACTTCCAAGTAATGATCCCAATAAGAGACTATGGATATACACTCCTTCTATCAGGAGTGGTGAACCCTTTGTTGGCTACTCAACTACCTCCGAATACCTCAAGCTACACCCAATCACCATCCTATGAGCAACCTTTCCTAAGGTAATAAGAAATGAAGTCAAAGTACATAATCAGTATTTAAGATAACCTTGAGCATCTCAAGTCTAAGGATACTTGCACTATTATTATGATGAGATTATCACTAATATAGAATGGAGGATACATGTGATGGTCTCATAGTAGATCATCCAATATACTTGATTACTCTTAGCAAACATCCACACAATAACTCTAAACATCTCATGTCTACAGATTATGAGGTCTATTGCCTGATCTAATTGGGGAGTATAACAAGTGCTAGTCTGTCCGAAGCAACAATGTCTAGTCTTATTGATCCTATGACTAGGGATATTTTAGGTATAAGCATAATTGCACATGATAGGAATCTTAATATCATGATCACATAATGATTTCCTTCATGCTATGTTTATATCACAGACTTCATTAATCGATTTAAGATCATATCGATTCATAATATAAATGAACATCAATTAAATGAAAGTGTTTTTTATTCATATAAAATGAGTTTGTACAATAAGTGTTAAAGGTGATTGCCTTTAGAGCACCCCTCTAACATACTTCCACTTACACTAAAGCTAATCGACTTTGTATTTAATACCATAGGCAAATATATAAGAATCATACTTCTTTTGGGGAAGTGGCTTTGTGAGTGGATCGACAATATTCTGATCAATGAGCACTCTCTCTACTTTTACATCACTTTTACCTATGATCTCTCTAATCACATAGTAGTGTCTAAGCACATGTTTGGATTTTTGATGAGACCATGACTCCTTTGCTTGCACAATGGCTCCATTATTGTCACAATATAGCTGTATCGGATTAACAATGCTAGGAACCACTCCTAGCTTTGTGATGAACTTCCTTATCGAAACTGCTTCCTTGGCTGCCTCGGAAGCTACGATGTAATCTGCTTCAGTTGTGGAATCAGTAGTCGTCTCTTATTTAAAACTCTTCTAACTGACTCTACCATTCAATATGAATGTGTATCCTGATTGGGATTTAGAGTGAGCCCTATCAGTTTAGAAGCTAGCATCGGTATACCCGCTTCCCTTAGGTTCTTCATATCCATAAACTAAGAATACATCCTTAGTACCTTTCAAGTACTTAAGAATATTCTTGACAGCCACTCAATGACCTTCACTAATGTCTGACTATTATCTGCTCATGACACTTAAAGCATATGATACATCGGGTCTAGTATATATCATAGGTTACATGATTGATCCTATAGCCAAAACATATAGCATCAAACTCATACGGGTCATCTCGTCTTGTGTTTTTGGACACATAGACTTTGAAAATGTAATCCTATATGTCATGGGAATGAACCCTTTCTTGGACTGCTCCATGCTAAATCTTCTTAGCATCTTGCCTATGTATGTAAACAACGAAAGGCCAAGCAACCTTTTAGATCTATCTCTATAGATCTTTATCCCCAAAATGTAGGTTACATCTCTAAGGTCTTTCATGGAAAAATTCTTGGAAAGCAAAATGTAAACGAATTGAAGGACTGAAACATCATTTCTTATAATTAGTATGTCATCCATATACAATATAAGGAAAATAATTGCACTCCCACTAACCTTCTTATAAATACAAGATTCATCCGGATTTTGTAAGAAACTAAAATTTTTTATTATCTTATCAATTCGGATGTCCCAGCTCCTTGAAGTTTGCTTCAATCCATAAATGAATCTTTGAAGCTTACATATATTTTCACTATCTTTAGATGTGAAGCCCTCTGGTTGTGTCATGTACACATCCTCGGTAAGGTTTCCATTTAGGAAAGTCATCTTTACATCAATTTGTCATATCTCATAATCATAATAAGCAGCAATGGCTAGGAGTATTCTAATGGATTTAAGCATAGCTATTGGACTAAAAGTCTCGTTATTGTCAATTTCTTGTCTTTGACGATATTTTTAGCTACTACCCTAGCTTTATGGGTAATCATATTACCTTCCATTTCAGTTTTCTTCTTAAAGACCCATTTGCACCCTATAGGCTTTATCCCTTTAGATGGATCAACTAAGCCCCATATCTAGTGTTATACACGGAATTCATTTTTTATTGCATGGCCTTAAGCTATTTATCAGATTATGAACTCTTCAGAACTTTTTCATAGCTAGTAGGCTCATCACCATCCATGAGCAAGCTATCGTTAATGAGAAATTCATATATCTCAGGAGCAGGATGTATCCTACTAAATCTACAAAGATTTTGTATATCAGAAGGTGTAGCTATTATTTCATCTCTATGAATAACAAGCTCGGATTCAAGCTGTTGATCTGCGTTTGCTAGAGCATCTTAAACTTCTTCAAGTTCAACCTTGCTTCTACTATCTCCTTTAAAAAGAAACTCTTTCTCTAAGAATATAACATATTTTGAAACAAACACTTTTTGTTCCAAAGGATGATAGAATTTTGGATATCCTACAAATAGAGATTTTTCAGACTTAGCTTCTAGTTTGTCTGACATTATCTACTTCACATAAACGAACAACATCATACTTTCAAATGAGAAAGAACAGATTTTTTCTTATTCCACATCTCATGCGGAGTAAAATCCACTGACTTGGAAAGGACCTTGTTTAGAATGTAAACAACGATCTCCAGTGCATATCCCTATAAAGACTTAGGGAGATCTGCAAATCTCATCATAGACCTTACAATGTCTAACAAAGTTCGGTTTCTCCTTTCAGCCACACTATTATGTTATGGCATGTAAGGCAGAGTCCATTGGGATAATATCCCATTATCTCTTAGATAAACTTGAAACTCTTGGTTTAAGTATTCACCACCTTGATCAGATCTCAGCATTTTAATACTCTTACTAAGTTGTTTCTCTACTTCACATCTAAATTCTTTGAACTTTTCAAATGCATCATATTTGTATCTCATAAGATACATATACCCAAATTGTGAATAATCATCGATAAACGTAATGAAGTAAGGATAACCACCTCTAGCGTGCACAAACATTGGGCCACATACATCTAAATGTATTAGTTCCAATAATCCAGTGGCATGTTCACCCTTTCTACTAAAAGGTAATTTTGTCATATTACCTAATAAGCAAAATTCACATGTGTCATATGATTCATAATTAAATGACCCAAAGCTACCATTTTCGTGTAGCTTTGTCATGCAAGGCGACAATGCCATAAATAAGACGGTTTTTGTTTATCCATTTTTATTCTTTTATTATTGCTATCGATATTAAAGATAAAACCAGACATTTCAAGAATATAAATTCCATTGGAAAGTGTCCCACTTCCATATAGAATATCATTCAATATTATTAAGCAACCATTGCCGCTGAATGTCAAAGTAAATTCATTTCTATTCGAAGTAGAAACAGAAATAATATTCTTAGTTAAATTAGGAACATAAAAATAAGTGTCTAATTCTATTACAAGCTCGTTAGGAAGGGTCAAAACGTAAGTTCCTACAGCTAAGGCATTAACTCTTGCTCTATAGCCTACGCGCATGTCTGACTCTCCCTTTTTGAGCTGTCTATTGTTCCTTAGGCTTTGCATATCAGTACATATGTGTGAGCCACAATTGGTGCCCAATACCTATATGTTATTAATAGAAACAATATTAACTTCAATACAAATATACCTAAATTATATAGGGCATCATATGCCTTTTTCTTCAAGGACTCCAGATAGGCCTTGCAATTCCTCTTCTAATGGTCATCTTTGTTACAATGAAAGCAAGTCCCCTTTAGGTCAGTCACTTGGGCATTTTTTTTAGCCACACCTCCCTTGAGCTTTGTGGACCACTTTTTCTTCTTGTGCTTCTTTTTAGAACTCAAAGAGTCCACTAATATAACAACCTTACTTTCCTTCTTAACAAAAGGTTTAACTATCTTAAGCATATTGATAAGCTAGGGTATTGTGGATGTAATCTTATTCATCCTATAATTAAGCATGAAGTACACATAATAATCGGGCAAACTGGTGAGAATTAAGTCAATACTTAATTCATGGTCTATTACAAAACCCAATTGATCCAATCTCTTAGTATACTCATTCATCTTTAGTGCATGCTGCACTGGAGATGTCCCATCAACCATTTTAGAGTGGAAGAACAGCTTAGAGATCTCAAACTGTTCAGATCTAGCTTGCTCATTGAAGAGCTCCTTAAGATGGTAGACTATGGTATTGATGATGTGACATTCATTTATAGTGTTAATTATGTGTGTTCGACGTGCATTTGTTATTGGTTTTCTTTTGATTATGTTTTGTGCATGTAGGTGGTAGCACGAAAAGCGAGAAATTTTGGAGCCGTTTAATGTCCAATTGAGGTCCATGAAGGTTAGAAAGGAGACGTGGGGAGTTAAACATTAGATTATGGTCAAGCAACAATTATATGGCTGTGCAAGGCTGTACAAGCGTGCAATTTTTGGACATCAGCTATTGTGTACGATCTACGCACATCTGCACTACCCGTGCACAGCAAAGCAGGGTGATCGAGCGTGCAAAAGAGCACGGGTGTGCATTTTCTTCAAGATAGCTACTGTGTACGACCCGTGCACGATTGCAACCTATAAAATCCTATTTCTAATTAGAGATCCAACTTTAGATTATGTAGGCCCATGTTTTGCAACATAATTCCTATTGGCTTGGGGCTTGTTCTGAGATATATTCAGCACTCAATTAGGGAAGTTTAAAGAGAGTTCTCATGCAAATTGATCCAATCTCTTAGTATACTCATTCATCTTTAGTGCATGCTGCACTGGAGATGTCCCATCAACCATCTTAGAGCGGAAGAATGGCTTAGAGATCTCAAACTGTTCAGATCTAGCTTGCTCATTGAATAGCTCCTTAAGATGGTAGACTATGGTATTGATGATGTGACATTCATTTATAGTGTTAATTGTGTGTGTTCGACGTGCATTTGTTATTAGTTTTCTTTTGATTGTGTTTTATGCATGTAGGTGGTAGCACGAAAAGCGAGAAATTTTGGAGCCATTTAATGTCCAATTGAGGTCCATGAAGGTTAGAAAGGAGACGTGGGGAGTTAAACATTAGATTATGGTCAAGCAGCAATTATATGGCTATGTAAGGCTGTACAAGCGTGCAATTTTTGGACATCAGCTATTGTGTACGATCTACGCACATCTGCACGACCCGTGCACAGCAAAGCAGGGTGATCGAGCGTGCAAAAGAGCACAGGTGTGCATTTTCTTCAAGGCAGCTACTGTGTACGACTCGTGCATGATTGCGACCTACAGAATCCTATTTCTAATTAGAGATCCAACTTTAGATTATGCGGGCCCATGTTTTGCAACATAATTCCTATTGGCTTGGGGCTTGTTCTGAGATATACTCAGCACTCAATTAGGGAAGTTTAAAGAGAGTTCTCATGCAAATAGAATTCAACTTAAAAACCTAGGCATTTTAATATTAGTTTCAAATAGTTTTAGGGTGTTTTTCATTTTTTAGCATTTGATTGAGACTTTAGTGGTGGAAGAGATCTTGTAAGCTACCTTGGTTCATTTCTAGCAATCCATACTTATTCATTTTGGGATTTCTAGCAATCCATACTTATTCATTTTGGGATTTCTACACCTTGAGATTGAAAGTTGGGGTCTTTTGACAGCGACAACCGAACTGTTCAAGAAGATTTTGAATCTACAAGTCCCATGAGGTTTTTAATTCCAGTTTTAATCTTTTTATTGCTGTAAACATGTTTAGTTCAATCATTCTCATCAACTTGATCATAGTGATAGTCATGTTTGGCTAAATTCTTTTGTTAGGTATTTGGTAGCTACCTAGGATGTAATAACTTTCCCTTTAATTGAATAAAGTTTAATTCTTTCCATCTTCAATTGTAGTTAATCACTTTTAATTGGATGTATGACTGACCATCTTGCTTTTGAATTGAAAGGAACATGTTAGGGTTTGTTATTAGACGAATAATCTGTAACTTGACATAAAAATTGTTTTGGATGTTAATTGCACCATTAGTTGAGGTAGTTAATATGATTAAAGCGAGAGCTAACAGAATTAAAATTTTATAGTGCTTAAGTGGGAAATGGAAAAGAGATTACAAACTAGGGATGCTTGCCAAACACCTAATTGGTCTCATTGATTGAATTTTAGTTCATTTTATCGCTTTCAATTATTTAATTGCTTTCGATTAGTTAGTTAATCTTGAAATCATAAAATTGCGAATAGAGTGTTTAGGAGCACTAAGTTGTGTTTATTGGTAACTTAGGGTAATTAAGAATTTAAGTCGAACCGTTCCTTATGAGATCAACCTCGGAAGTGAGCTTGCCATTCTACAATTGGCTCGTGCACTTGTGAGTATTAAATTTGTTACATCAATTGACATCTATAATCTCATGCTGCTTTTGAAGCTCAGGTGACATTGAGGCAAGCATGATACAGCCTGCCAACTCACTGTCATCTAAATGCTTCTTATATGTCTTATGAACCTCTTTAGAAGCATCAACAGCATAGGGATTGAAAAGTGGCTCTTCTAGGACATAGCCTATTTTTTTAGCTTTGAGAACTATTCTCAGGTTTTTAAGTCAGTCCGAGAAGTTAGGCCCTGTCAATTTGTTTGCATCTAAGATTGATCGCAAATTCACATTAGATGATATGGTGATGATTCTAGCAACCTAGATGTAAAATAGATCATGTTAGAAAATATACATGTAAATGCATGATTATTAGGTCTTTAATATTACGTATTATGGCATCTATTATTTTATTGCGAACTCATTGTGCTCACTATGAATCCGAGAGAACCTATTTGGAAGTTCTCTTAGTGCATCGGTATCTAATTCTAACTTAAGAATGACCTTTAGTGTGCTCCACAAACCTTCTTAGATCAAATTGGTAGGCATTTGATCCATACCAATTCCATTTTAAATGCAACTACCAAATTGTGCTATCAACTAATTGATGTATGCACAAATAATTGGGTTATCAACTCTTGATTCGTGTACATCTAATGAACAGTTACCCAACACCGCCTCTAATTCACATTGACCTTAAGTGTGCTCAATAAATTAATGGAATCGATTAAGTCTAACTCATTAATCATGAAATCGAATTTCAATATTTCGAATATATTCTTATAAAGCAGGCTTGAGTGTACTCAACAACCCAACATCTAAAAGCACTCTAGTTCTCCCCATATTAATGGAAGGTGTTGGTCTTAATTATTATTTATTGAGAAATTTTATTAATTAAGTCTCATCATGTTATTGCATGCATAACATACATCCATTCATCATATAGACATACATTCGATAGTTACTTTAACTATATGACATGATTATGGACATATTAATATCAATCTCTTAAACCAAAGAGTGATTGATTAGTTCTCACCTAGGTATATGTATGAATTACAACCCAAAATAGAAATAAAAATCATATTTCTAAGTCTTCTTGTTTATGACGTCACCTCCTTACATCTTACTCCTTTGCATCTTCGATCAATCATAATCCTGTATAATATAATTACATATTTCAAAAGAAAAAACATCAATTTACATTTGAGATGAGTTAGATAAGAGAAGAAATACGTGAGAAAGAAAAAGAGGCATAGATACGGAAACCCTATTTACTATAAATTAAAATAATAATGCATGTTCAATCACATTGGCCAAGTCCATAATCATCCATCATATATTGTAATTCACCTTTAATTATGCATTCTCTAATGCATAAAATAAAGATAATAAAGAAAAAAACAAAATTGGACTTTCAATTTTAACATATAATTTTATAATTTCTCCATTATTTAATCACATTATATGAATCATAAAAACTCTTTCAAATAAGGTAATTATGCTATTTAGGTAAATAATCAATCACATTGATTCTTAACTAAGATTGCCTTTTATTTTACTTCCTTATCAACAAATGATTTCCAAATTGAATCTAATTCCTTAAGCATATTTAGAAATTAAATCTCAATTTTCCAAAAATTAATTCACAATTAATTTTATGTTTATGCTGCTAAAATAATTAAACCATTTAATTAATTAATTATATGCCATTTAATTAGTCATACTAAATTAAATTAGTTTAGTCATTTTAATTTAAAATTAATTCTCAAAATTCTAGAAATAATTATCATCTGTTTGGGCATTTATAGATTAGCTCAAGTCAATCTGAAATATAATTTCGGACTAGCAAGTCAACCACAAAACACCCAAATCGAATTACACATCTATCTAGATTTAAAATGAGACCAAGACTGAGCCAAAATAATTTATAGACATATAATTAGTATCAACAAACATCAAGAATATCATATAAACTTTCAAGGAAATCATCCGAAAGAAATTAAAATAAATAATTGTTTCAAGACGTGAGTCCTAGTCGGAAAACCTCTTTTCCGATCGAGACTTTCGTGTTTGTAGAAAATAAAACAATTTTAATTTTCGGTTTGCTTCTGTCCAATGTACAAAATAATTCTCAATAAGTTTTGACATGTTTCAGTTATCTCATAATTGATTTTAAAGGACTAGAAATATGGAAGAAACAAATCAAATATTAACATTCTTTCAAGAATCCTAATATTGGCAATCAAAGCATAAAAAGAAAATTAACCATACAAATTCTTTTGTATTAAAACCAATCTGTCCAGTACATTCTCTAATCTCATTAGAATATAATATGTATGAATATAAATATAAAAACTGAAATCCTCATAATCAAAATCACATTTTAACTAAAAGGAATCCAAAAATGTTGTTTTCAATTAATTATATTAATTCTTCAATTAAATTTTTTGTGACAATCACAAGAAGGCTCTGATACCGCAGTTGGAGTTTACATATGCATCTCATACATGTTACATAGTGGAAAAATAAAATTTTATAAAATCCAAGAGAATATCAACCTATGTAATCATGAAATAATAAGAATTATATAATAGCTTAAAGATTATTAACTTTGAAGTAGAGTTTCGTTCCTTTAATTCCCATCTTACCAGGTTATAATCCTCTAGGATCACGTCTGATGGTATCCACACGAAAGGAGAAGGAAATTTTTTTTTAAGAGAATAAGTTAGATTAGTCTAATATGCTAGCAAAAGAGTTTATATTAGTCTAATATGCTAGCAAAAGAGTTAATCCTTGAGAGAGGAAGATTTAATTGATTGACAATCAATTCTATATGTTGTAGCACCATTGAACTCTCTAAAGAGACTATTTATAGTCCCTTCAGATGTGCAAGGGTTAGGATAATTAGTTACCCACAATTGGGTTTCCTAATTAAATTAGGATTCCTAATCTGACGGCTATCTCGATTATGAAACACTTTTCCCACTCTGGATATGCCTGAAATCAAGCAGTTCCCGATTAGGGAATCATTTTCCCGGTCAGGATAGTATGTTTCCAGTCTAGTAGCATTTCCATATCGGGAGCTGTACTTTCCCGGGAACGTGTGTTTGGATGTGGTTTCTTTCTCTTTGTTTTAGATCTAATCCAAAAGCCCACTTTACTTCTCTTTCACACCTTCAATATATGTGACCCATTAGGTTTGCAATTATATTGACCACTCAGATTAACACTTAATCTCAAACAGATCATGAGCAGTATTTAGCAACACATCATGACTCCCAATTGACTATAAAATACTAGTTTAATTATGAACTTTTCCATAGACAATTGTCCATGCAATTCGTTCTTTCACCAAACTACCCAACTCAGTTCAGAGCATTGATTTAGTGTTAGTCCCACTAGACTGACTACGTCACATCTATTCCAAATGATGTTAGATCTTGTCATTGAGACTCATTATTACTCATTTAGATATGTCACTGGAGACTATTTTCATGATATTTTCGCTATAGACATAGACTTCCAAGTAATGATCCCAACAAGAGACTATGGGTATACACTCCTTCTATCAGGAGCAACATTTCCTGAGGCAACAAGGAATGAAGTCAAAGTACATAATCAGTATCTAAAATAACCTTGAGCATCTCAAGTCTAAGGATACTTGCACTTGTTATGATGAGATTATCACTGACATAGAATAGAGGATCCATGTGATAATCTCATAGCAAATCATCAAATGTACTTGACTACTCTTAGTAATCATCCACATGTTAACTCTAAACATCTCATGTCTATAGATTATGAGATCTACTGTTTGATCTAATCGATGACTATAATAAGTGCTAGTTTGTCCCGAGCTAGAGATAGTTTAGATATAAGCAAAATTGCACATGATAAGAATCTCAGTATCACGATGCCATTATGATTTTCTTCATGCTATGTTTATATCATGGACTTCATTAATCAATTTAAGATCACATCAATTCATAATAGAAATGAATATTAATTAAATGAAAGTGTCTTTTATTGATATAAAATGAGTTTGTACAATAAGTGTTAAAAGCGATTGCTTTTAGAGCGCCTATCTAACAATGACGATTAAAGTTGTATGTGTTGTTTTCTATACAAAACATAAGCTTGTTTTTGAGAAAGTGGATGGGTGGCTTTTATCCTTAACAGGTTTTATAAATTACGTTAGTATTCTTCCGTTTGGAATTTGTCTTTGATTTTTGCTAATACTTTTTGGTTGTTGTAATCGTTATTGTCTAGAAAAATTGAGTTTGAAAATTGCTAGTGATATAGCTTTTTTTTATTGAAATCAAAGGAAAATGTCTCCTTATTTGAATGTAGCAGTTGTTGCCTGCATTTTAAGTCTATGTTCAGCCTTGAATAAATATCAGTGGAATAGTTGACATTTCATTGCAATTCTCTTATCAAGAAAGCCAACGAAGAAAAGTATATTTAAGGCATATGATAAAGATTGAATTTTTGTTTTTCAGTAAAAAGATTTAATAAAGAATCAATTTGGTTGGAGCATTGTAAATGTTGGAAAAATTGTGATTATGAGCCATTTTGAGAGGATAATTCGAGTGGGTCACACAATTCGATTTTGAGAGAAAGACCCGGATATGTGTTTCTTAACATGAGAACTATGAATTAATGTATTCATATGCTCAAAATGGAGAATGTGTGAATGGAAATTGAAGTTCAAAGTAAGCTCCTTGCTAAGGAGATATAAAGGGAAAAAGTGAAAGTGTGAGTTTTGTCCCACATCATTAAAATGTGAAGTTGGACTTATGTTTATATATTAAGATACATTCTTATATGGGTAAGAAAGTAGCATGGAATGCTCTCTCTCGTAGGCTTAGGTGCAGGGGGGTGCAAATCCATGGTCCGGTATAGGTTAATGCGTGGGTGCGCGACCTGCGTACACGAAAGTAAGCCCAAAATCTCGTGGTCCAGACCAAACCCAATTTTTACATATTTTTTTTATTTCTAGAAATTGAAACAACACTCCCATGTTGATCTATACGGTCACACGGCTAGTAGTCTGTCACGCCCGTGTGGATCCATACGGTTGTGTGAATTCTACACTCCCATGTGGATCCATACTTAGAATCCACATAGTCAGGCCATTGACACGCTCGTGTGGATCTACACACCCGTGTCGTTGTGCTACAGAGTGTACATGGTAAATCCACACACATGTATGGATTGTGTTCCAGATTGGTCTTTTGAGCTTATTGTCTTTTGAAATTTCATTTTCTAATGTTTCAAAGATTAATTTCACCATTATATAAAGAGATTAATCACAATTAATCCTATGTCTTCTCCATCTAGTATAAATAAGAGTTTTTGACTTGTGTTGTAAAGAGATTTTTAAGTTGTTAAGTTTGATTTTTATTGGCAAAGTCTTTTTCTTCTTCATCTCAAGTGATAGAGAGTGTGACAGATATTCAGTTTGCTGTAAATAGGAATTGTGTGTTCAACAACTACTTGAAATATGTTGTATCATGTGAGACAAACGCCAGTTATCCTAAATACTGGTGGTAGGAGGCGAATTTATTTTCAGAAAACTGTATGGAACACAAGTCTTAGATCGTTTTCTATTTCTCTTATTTTTTGAATATTGAATTAACAATTTTTCCTATTGTTGTTTTTCTCTTAACAGTAAATGACTATAATAATGTAATGGCAACTTCTCACCAACTTCATTTGACTTTTTTTTCCTAAGGATTTGCTAGGAAAGTAGCAGAGAAGTTGACCAATAAAGATAAGTAAAAGTAGGAATATGAACTAACACGCCACCAGCCCATTCCTGTCTAAACATTTATTTATGTAAAATAGAAATAGAGGAAAATCTTATTCATCTGAAGAACAATGGCTGGTTTTCTTGCATTCTCTGCTTCATAATTATATTCTCAACAAAATTCACATTGTCAAATTCTAGTCATATAAATCATGGAGGCAACAAGTTCATTACTAATATTGGTGTCGTCGTAGACTTGAGCACTCGAGCAGGTAAAAAAGAGAAAAATGCCCTAGATATTGCTGTTGAAGACTTCTACAGCTT
>CATIWF010005221.1:0-17580 GCA_949630135.1 Balakata baccata | reverse complement strand
GAGAGGTTTCCACTTCAGAGGAAGTCTAAGCTAAACCCAAGAGGAGATGGTCCATTTCAAATACTAGAAAGGATTAATGACAATGCTTACAAAGTGGACCTACCAGGTGAGTATAATGTTAGTGCTTCATTTAATGTGACTGATTTGAGTCCTTTGGATGTAGGTGATGCTTTAGATTCGAGGATGAATCCTTTTGAGGAGAGGGGAAATGTTATGGAGCAGCCTATACACCAAGTTTCAAGGATTCAACAAGAGGACCAAGAAGGCAAGGATCAAGCTCAAGAGGTCTCTAGTCCTTTCAATGTGCCTCAAGGTCCTATAACCAGGTCTCGATCTAAGAAGTTTCAACAAGCCTAATCCATTATCTACAAGGCTTAGTGAATTCAACTAGTGAAGGCTTACAAGGACATCAACACTTTGGAACATGTGGAGCCCAAGTTCAATACAACTTAATATAAATCCAAGTTACCAATGGATTTTAATTAAGAATGAAATGGGCCACTTTTGTTATGGGCTAGCCAAATATGTATGGGGAAACTACATTAGTTTGCTGGTCCTAGGTTTAATCATGTTTATTAGGCTTAAATAAAGGGCTGACAGATTATGTCTTTTAAAAGAGTTCATTAGTTTCCATTTGGGATATGATTTGATTAGTTTCCATTTGTGTTTAGGCTTTATTAGTTTCTAAAATTCATTAAAACATTGTAAAGACTATAAATATGCCTTGGACTAATGGTTGGGCAGATTATGAAATTGTTAATCCAAAAAGGTTATTTTGCTTTTATCTTTGTGTTCTTGTGTAGAATGCATGTTTTAAGGAACATTCAAATAGGTTGATCACCTTCTTATGGAGTGTTTCGAAATTGGAATTCAGAAACAAGTTTTCTTTATTCTAATTCTTGATCATCTTATCTAAGTAATCTGACTTCTAGCTTTCTTAGGGGTTGTTGCTGAATTGAGTTTTGGTGTTTTCATGTTAATGCTTTAGGGGTTCATATATATATAAAGGGGTTCTCAAGCTTATTCATGGAGGTTCCATATCAGTATGTGTGATGGTTGCTGAAAAATTTAATCTTATTGGTACATATGGACATATAATACATATATTAATATATGATATTGGTAATTTCATAATCAGTATATAAATATGCTTGTGAGAAGTGTTAAAGAGAATTATAATAGCAATAATGATAGAAATGTTAACAATAATGTTATTGCCTGAATACACCTAGCCTTGAACTAGAATACAAATAGTTCAACGTGCCAATCGGGGAAAAATAAAATGTGCACTAGCATAATATTATTAAAAAGCCGGTGATGGCACTACTATTTAAAAAGCCGGTAATGACAGTACTATTTAAAAAGTCAGTGATAGCAATATTATTTAAAAAAGTCGATGATAGCACTATTATTTAAACGTTAAATCAACGATATTAACATGTTATTTGTGCTTATTCAGCATAATTGGATGAGTATGCAAATATGGCATGGCAATTGAGGCATTTAAAGACATATTTGAACTTATTTCTGCAGTCATAGGACTCTTAGGAGTCATGACTATGACTGGTGTTCTAGTGGTGAACACTTCTATTTCATTCTGGGACATGAGTCACGGGCATTACGATTCTAGTCATGGGCGTAATGTTTTCGATACAAAAATCATCTGAACACAACATATATTCAACCCAAATTCACATACAAGGTTTCTATAGTGGTCCAGGTGCCACCCAACTTAACAACACTTCAATTTAACAAGCTAATACATGACTCTCAACTATCAAAGCTCAGTCTACACATGGTATCATCAATTTTATAATTCAAGGGACATCTAATCATGGCATAATGAAACTATTAACATAAGGCCACACAATCACAAGTTCACATTCTCTTCAACAAGCCATTAAAACTTAAAGCCCCATCTCATGCCAATCTTTAAACTTGCAAGTATAGTCACGGATTTCGACTTATGTGTCATAAGTCTTTGCACAAATATAGTCTATCAATTACTTAACCTATTATGGATTCAAAAGTTAGTCAAAGTCATAATTTAATAATTTTGACCCATGTCATAGTTCATGTCGCTTAACATTTGACATTCCCTTTTTTGATTACCATATTCCATTTGTTGAAAGTCTCATACTCTACTCTAAACTTGGCATTTATAACTCATTCACTTGGTGTTGTGTGTAATGAACATTGACCAATCACTTAGTTCATTCGAATCACATAGCAAGACATCAGCACATGCAAGCAAACTCAGAATTAAGATGTGTATATGATAGACTTGATATGGAGCTATAAAACCGTCCCTAACGTGCTCTCTCATGTGTCGGTGGCGTCACCACCGTTACCTTCCTCGCCTAGCATGAATTTAACAACATAATACAGCATTAATACATGCCTAAAACAAGGTTCTATGAAGAATAATCTAAACCCCCAAATCTCTGATTTCTAGAACCCTAGGTAGAACCCTTAACTCTTGTTCTAAACTCTTAATATGGAATTGGTAGCCATTGTTTTTGCTCTTAAGATTTGGCGCCATTATTTGTATGGGGAGAAATACCATGTATATATACCGATCATAAAAGTCTAAAGTATCTCCTCACCTAGAAGGAATTGAATATGAGACAAAGAAGATGGCTAGAATCGATTGCATAATTGACTATCATCTCGGAAAAGCTAATGTAGTAGAAGATGCCTTGAGCCGAAAAACCTTGGTAGAGCTACACATTAGACCTACTTTGGATCATGAGATCAGAGATGCTCAAAGCCAAGATGAAGACTTACAGAAAGTTAGGGTGTTAGTGACTAAGCGGGAGAGATCCGAGTATAGAATTGATGAACATGGAGGTCTATATTATCATGATAGGCTGTGTACCAAATATGAAAATCTTGAAGCTACTAATTTTGAAAGAGGCAAATGAAACTTTGTATACTATGCATCCGGGTAGTAACAAGATGTATCAAGATGCCTAACATGTCAACAAGTCAAGGCTGAACATCAAGTTCCTTCCGATTTGCTTCAATAAGTGATCATTCCATAATAGAAGTGGGAACATGTCACCATGGATTTCGTGGCTGGTCTACCAATGACTCCAAGGAAATGTAATACAGTATGGGTGATTATGGACATATTCACTAAGTCTGCACACTTTTTGCCTATCAGGCGAGACTATTCATTGAACTAGTTGGCTAAAATATATGTACATGAGATAGTTAGACTTCATGGAGTCCTAGTATCTATTATATCTAATAGGGATCCGAGGTTTACATCTCAATTTTGGAAAATTTTTCAAGCAGCACTGGATACCAAACTCAATTTTAGTACAACTTTTCACCCACAAACCGATGGCCAATCCAAGAGAGTTATCCAGATCCTAGAAGCCATGATGAGGAGTTGCGCTATGGAGTTTGAGGGAAGCTGGAAGTGGTATCTTCCATTAATGGAGTTTGCATACAATAATAGTTATCAGAGTAGTATAGGCATGGCACCTTATAAAGCCTTGTATGGCAGGAAGTGTCAAACTCCCTTATGTTGGGTTGAATTGAGCGAGTAGAAGCTAGTGGGTTCCAAATTAATTGAGGAAACCAAAGAAAAAGTTAAGATTATATAAGAAAGACTTAAGGGGGCATTTGATTGCCAAAAGTCTTATGCGAACTTGAAAAGAAAAGATATTGAGTATGAAGTTGGGGACAAAGTGTTTCTTAAAATGTTTCCATGGAAGAAGGTCCTTCGATTTGGAAAGAAAGGAAAGTTGAGTCCTCGATTTATAGGACCATATGAGATCCTAGAAAAAGTGGGTCAAGTTGTATACCGTCTGGCTTTGCCTCCAGAGTTGAGCAAAATTCATAACATTTTTCATGTCTCCATGTTGAGGATATACCGATCTAATCCATCTCATGTTGTTACTCCAAAATCTATACAGTTTTGAACCGACCTCGCTTATAAAAGAATTGAGAAATAAGAAAGTTCATCTAGTCAAAGTCTTGTGGAGAAATCACACCCAAGAAGAAGCAACTGTTGGATTTCTAACATGCATCAAATGCATAGTACAACGAAAAATTAAAAATTTAGAAATCATAGAACTAATGGATCATCCTATGTATATTAAAATCGGATATACCAACTACTTGGATGAAGATGATTACCATGTTTTATTTTTGATATTCTCCATGTTGTGAACTTGTTTTTTCTTATTGGGTTGCAGCAAATTACCAACGTCCTAATTCTGATGTCTCTATCGATATCTATGCAAAGAGGATGAAGGAAACTGGCTATGGCAATGGGTGAACAAATAACCAAGGTGCTAATTTGGTTGAATGTTCAAGAGAGAAGAAAAATAAGATAATTAATTCTAAATTAAATTTCTCTAATGTGGGTTGATGTATTTTTGGCCTTAAAATCCCTTTTATATGTATTATATTTGCTATAGGGCATAAGGTATCCAATTCCAAGTAGAATATATAAAAGGGAGTCCAATTTGGACAAGGAGAATCCAATCAGTAGGCTGCTGGTTGTGCGAGCCTACTGCTTGCGCGCTATTGCTCCCTCAGCGTGCAGCACCTGCGCTCACATTGACCATCTCATGCTCACAATGCCTTTCACATCTAGGAAACTTTTTCGTGTTCGAGAAATTTTCCATGTCCGCAAACTTGGATCAAATCTGAGGCTTATTTTACTCTTTTATCACACTCTTCTATGTATGTGACCCAATAAGTTCCCGATTATATTGACCACTCAATTTGTTATATAATATTGAACAAGTCAAGAGCGGTGTCAAGTTACACAACACAACCCCCAATTGACCGGAAAGGTCAGTGGTCTGACTTTTACCCTTCCATAGAATAATTATTTGTGCAATTTATCCTTTCACCTCACTATACCCCACTTGGTTTAGAATATGGACAATGTTTCAACTCCCACTAGACTGACTATATCATACCCAGTCCAAGTGATGTTAGTTTCTTGTCCATGAGACTCATTACTCTAATAAGATATGTCCTTGAAGACCATCTTCAAGACATGTCCACTCTCCGCAAGGATTTCTGAGTAATGCTATCCATAAGAGGTCACATGTATACTCTCCTTCTATCAGTAGTGGTGAATCCCTTATTAGCTACTCAACTACCTTCGAATACCTCAAGCTATACCAAATCACCTCCCTAAGAGCGACCTCTAAAAGGCAACAAGGAATATAGTCAAAGTGTAGAATCAGTATCCAAGATAACCTTGACCACCTCAAGTCTAAGGATAGTTGCACCATTTCTATGATGAGACTATCACTGACATATGAATAGATAATCGATGTGATTGTCTCACGGCAGTTCATCCAATGTACTTGACTACACTTAGCAAGCATTCTCATGTTAACTTTAAACATCTCATGTCTACTTTAAACATCTCATGTCTAAAGTTTGAGATCAATTATGATATGTCCCGGGTCTGAGGGGGTGTGAAACGGGTTTGGCTAGGTGGCACACAAAGTCGAAAGAGACTGGCGGCCCTTGTTTGATCCAGGATAAAGGAATAGAGTTATGCCTCTGCTATTAGCTTAAGTTTTTAGCATAATAGTAAGCGCTCTTTTTGGTTAAGCGTGTTGTGGCAGGGGCAGTACCATGATGGGTGATCTCTTGGGAAGTGCTTGGCTCAAGGCGGTTAAGTAGCCGATTAAGCGTTGTTGAGCAAGGTCTGTACCAAGATGGGTGAATGTCTGGGAATACCTTAGCCCAATCGCATCATTTGGTATCAGAGCCTAAAAGTTGGGTCTGGATCTCACTTCCATATGCTAGGTTCGAGGATGAACCTCCTTAAAGAGGGAGGGAATGATACGTCCTGGGTCTGAAGGGGAGTGGAATGGGTTTGGTTGGGTGGCACACAAAGTCAAAAGAGACTGGTGGCCCATGTTTGATCCAGGATAAAGGAATAAAGTTGCGCCTCTGCTATCAGCTTAAGCTTTTGGCAGAACGGTAAGCGCTATTTCTGGTTAAGCGTGTTGTGGTAGGGGCAGTACCATGACGGGTGACCTCTTGGGAAGTGCTTGGCTCAAGGCGGTTAAGCAGCCGATTAAGCGTTGTTGATCTGGGTCAGTACCAAGATGGGTGACCGTTTGGGAATACCTTGGCCCAGTCGTATCATTTGGTATCAGAGCCTGATGTAGGGTCCGAATCCCACTTTTGTATGCCAGGTTCGAGGACGAACCTCCTTAAAGAGGGAGGGAATGATAAGTCCCGGGTCTGGAGGGGTGTGGAACGGGTTTGGTTAGGTGGCACACAAAGTCGATAGGGACTGGTGGCCCTTGTTTGATCCAAGATAAAGGAATAGAGTTACGCCTCTGCTATCAGTTTAAGCTTTTGGCAAAACAGTAAGCGCTCTTTTTGGTTAAGCGTGCTGTGGTAGAGGCAGTACCATGATGGGTGACCTCTTGGGAAGTGATTGGCTCAAGGCGGTTAAGCGGCCGATTAAGCGTTGTTGAGCAGGGTCAGTACCAAGATGGGTGACCGTCTGGGAATAACATGTGCTAGTCTATCCGGATTAACAATGTCCTATCTTGTTAATCCTATGACTAAGGATAATTTAGATATAAACACATTTACACATAATAGGAATCTCACCATCATGATCTCATCATGATTTCCTTCATGTTGTGTTATATATCATAGACTACATAATTTGGTTTAAGATCTATATCAATTCACGTATGCATGAACACCAATATAATGCAAGAATGCCTATATGTATGTGTACATTAAGTGCATAAGGTGATTGCCTTTAGGGTACCTCTCTAAAAATCTCCCACTTACACTAAAGCCAATTTCCTTTGTACATTACATTATAGGCAAGGATATGACTCTCATAATCCTTTTGGGGATATGGCTTAGTGAGCCAATCAATTGTGTTTTGATCAAGGGGAAACCTTTTTTATCATTACATCATGTCTACCAATAATCTTATTATGTGTTACATCTTAGTACATATTTAGATCTTTGATGAGACCTTGACCCCACTTGCATATGCAATGGCTCCATTGCTATTCCAATCAAATTGGATTAACAATGCTAGGAAGCACTTTTAACTTTGTGATGAATTTCCTTATCTAAACCACTTCCTTAGATACATCGAAAGTTGCAATGTACTTTTAGTTGTGAAATTCATAGTCATCATCTATTTGGAACTCTTCCAACTGATTGCACAACCATTCAATATGAACTTATAGTTTGGATGCTAGCATCCATAAACCTACTTACCTTAAGCGTATTATCTCCACTAACGAAGAATGTATCCTTAACTCTTCTCAAGTCTTTAAGGATATTCTTGATAGTCACCCAAAGACTCTCATGGGATCAAGTTGATATCCACTCATGATACTCAAAGTTTAAGATACATCGGGCCTAGTACATAACACACATGATGGATCCAATAGCCAAAGCATATGGAATTCCATCCATGCTAGTCCATTTGTCTTATGTCTTTAGGACACATACACTTTGAGAGGGTAATCCTATCGGTTATAGGAATAAATTCTCTTTTGGACTATCCCATGTTAAACCTTTTTAACATCATTGTTTGTAGACTAAGAAAGATCAAGTAACCTTTTAAATCTCTAAAGATCTTAATCCCCAACTTGCAGGTCACTTTTAAGATCTTTCTTTGGAGAAATTCTATAAGTGTGAATATTGACTGATTTAAGAACTTAGATGTCATTTCCTACAATTAGTATGTCATCCACATACAATGTTAGAAACACGATAGCACTCTCACTAACCTTCTTGTAAACACAGGGTTTATCCATATTTTGTGAGAAAACAAACTCTTTGATTGTCTCATCAATTTGGATATTCCAACTTCTAGATGCTTACATCAATCAAAAATGGATTTTCGCAATTTGCATCTCTCTTTGCCATCATTGGATGTGAACCATTAGGTTGTATCACATACACATCTTAGGTCAAATTTCCATTATGGGAAAACGTCTTCACATCCATTTGCCAAATCTCATCTTGATAAGTTGCAATGGCATTGAGTAATATGAAGGATTTAAGCATATCATATGGTGTAAAAGGCTTGTCATAGTCAACCTTCATCTTTGACAAGCTACCAATCTAGCTTTATAAGTAATTATCTTCCATGTCGGTCTTCCTTTTGAAAACCCATTTGCACCCAATGGGTTTTATCCCTTTAAGTGGGTCAACTAAAGTCCATACTTGGTTTATCAAACATGGAATCCATCTTGGACTTTATGGCTTCTAGCTATTAGTCATATTCTAAACTTTTTAGAACTTCTTCATAAATATGCTCATAATCCTTTATGAGTAATTTGATATTTTGTTCACTTATAAGAGATCTCTATATCTCTTGGGAACAACTCGTGTTCTACTAGATTTATGAAGATCTTAAGTTTCATAAGGCTTTACTATTACTTCATCTATACGAATAATAGATATGGGTTTTGTCAATTGATTCGTGTCTTGTTTAAGCATCTTGAAGTTTTTCAAATTCAATCTTGCTCCCACTATTTTCTTTTAGAATTTCTCTTAAAAGATAGCATATTTTGAAACAAACAACTTTCGTTCCAATAGTGATATCCAAATGATTCTTTTGAATATCCCATAAATAGACACTTGATTAGGCTTAGCTTCGAGATAGTCTAACATTGTCCACTTCATAAGTAGGACAATCCTAATCTTTTATATATAAAAGAATAGGCTTTATGTTATTTCATAAATTACATAAAGTAACATCAACTGACTTATGAAGTCTTGTAAAGCTCAACTTAAACCTCTCCATGTCCAACAATCATGTTGTGGCATGTAGGGTGGAGTCTATTGAGATAAAGTCTCATTATCTCTTTGATAACCTTGAAGCTATTGGCTTAACTATTTTCCACTTTGATCTAATCTAAGTATCTCAATACTTTTTTGTCAAGTTGTTTCTCTACTTCAATTTTGAATTCTTTGAACCTTTCATAGATTTCAAAATTTGTATTTCATTGAATACAATTACCTAAATTATGAGTAATCATTTATTAAGGTAATGAAGTATATAAAACCATTTACGGTGTTTATGAACATTGGGCCACATACATCTATATGTATAAGGTCTAAAAGCTCATTAGCTCATTCACTATTTCCACTAAAGGTGATTTTGTCATCTTGCCTAATAAATAAGATTCACATGTGTCATATGATTCGTGATCATATGACCCAAAGTCATCATGCTCTTGTAACTTAGTCATGTGACTCATTTATATGGAGAAGTTGACAATACCATAAAATTGATGGCTTGTGTTATCAACCCTTTATATTTATATTTGAGGACAAAATTGGACATACAAAGAATATAAACTAGCAATTGTCTAATTCTTAGAATGAGATCACTAGAAAGTGTCAAAACATAAGCTCATATTGTTTCCTACTTGAGCTATGTATTGTTTCCTACTTGATCACATAGAATGTGGCAACTTTTATTTTATAGCCAAAAAACGTATGTCTCACTCTTTCTCTCCACTTGAGCTATGTATTGTTTCCTAAGTCTTGCATATCATGTATATGTTATACCTACGTTTGATATCTAATACCTATGTATTAGGAACAATATTATCCTCAAACATCAAAATATTTGAAGTAGAAGGTGCATCTAATGTCTTATCCTTCTTAAAGGACTCCAAATAAGCTTTTTAATTTCACTTCCAATTGGAACTCTTGCCATAATGGAAGCAAGTTTCTTTTAGGCCATCTCTTTACCTTTTCCTATTTATCTTCAATGAAGATGTCTCCTTTATCATCATGGAGTGAAAGAGCAATGTGAGCTTGCTCATTATCTATCTCCTCTATGCCTATATCTCATACCGCTTGATGTGAACTTGCTCATTATTTATCTCCCTCAGATGATACATAATGGTATCTTCATCCATTTCCATGCTATTTGGAAGTTTGGATGACATAGAGCCATTCACTATCATCCAAAAGCTTCTTGTATGCCAATTGTTCATAACATAGGCATCTCTAGCAGGAAGGGTGGAAAGCGGCTCTTCCATAGGCAAACCTTTCAGTTTTGAGAATCACTTTCATTTTAAGCCAATCAGGGAAGTTCAGGTTAGTCAATTTGTTTGACTCAAAGTTGGGCATAGATTCACATTAAATGATATGATTCTACAACCTGGATATAAAGAATAAGATTGTAGAATAATGTACTAAATGCATGATTATTAGGTCTTTTATAAATGCACATTATGGTTCCATTATTTTATTACAAACCCATAGCCCTCACCATGAATCCGAGAGAAACTGTTGGAAGTTCTCCTAGTAGTGGGTATCCAATCTCAACTAAGAATGACCTTGAATCAGCTCAACAAGCCACCTTAGGTCAATTGGTAGGTATCTCATATCAATTGCATTTTTCATGCAACTACCAAATCTAGTGCTATGAACTATTGATGTGTGCACAAATCATTGGACTATCAATTCTTGATATGTGTACATCATATGTGCATTTACCCAACACTACCTCTAATTCACATTGACCTTAAGTCAGCTCAACAAATCAATGTAATTAGTTAGGTCTAATCCATTAATCATGAAATCATATTTCAAAGTTTTGAACATATTCTTGTAGAGGCTTGAGTCAGGTTAACAACCCAAACTCTAAAAGAACTCTAGTTCATTGCCATATTAATGGAAGGTATTAGACTTAATATGATTTAATGAGGGATTTTGATTTTAATTAGTCTCATTATACTTGGCATGCATGATATATCCATACATCACAATCTAGATATATAAGATAATTACACTAACTATATGGACATATCTAACATCAATCCTTCGAGCCATGAAAGGATTGATTAGGTCAAATCTAGGTAGATGCATGAGATTACAACTTGTACTAGAAAACAATTTCCTATTATAAGTCTTCTGGTATTTGGCTCCAACTCCATGGCTTCTTGCTTGATGTGACTAGGCCAAGGTATTCCCAGACAATCACCTATCTTGGTATTGACCCTGCTCAAGAATGCTTAATTGGCCGCTTAACCGCCTTGAGCCAAGCATTTCCTAAGAGGTCACCCATCATGGTATTGCCCTTGCCACAGCATGCTTAACCAGAAAGAGCGCTTACCATTCTGCCAAAAGCTTAAGCTGATAGCAGAGGTGCAACTCTATTCCTTTATCCTATATCAAACAAGGGCCACCAGTCTCTTCGACTTTGTGTGCCACCTGGTCAAACCCGTTCCACACTCTCCAGACTCGGGATATATCAATCCCTCCATCTTTAAGGAGGTTCGTCCTTGAACCTGGCACACGGAAGTGGGATCTGGACCCAACTTCAGGCTCTAATACCAAATGATGCGACTGGGCCAAGGTATTCCCAAACGGTCACCTATCTTGGTACTGACCCTGCTCAAGAACGCTTAATCGGCCACTTAACTGCCTTGAGCCAAGCACTTCCCAAGAGGTCACCCATCATGGTACTGCCCCTGCCACAACACGTTTAACCAGAAAGAGCGCTTACCATTCTACCAAATGCTTAAGCTGATAGCAGAGGCGCAACTCTATTCCTTTATCATGTATCAAACAATGGCCACCAGTCTCTTTCGACTTTGTGTGCCACCTAGCCAAACTCGTTCCACACCCCCTAGACTCAGGACGTATCATTGGTCCTTTAAACTTTAATTCTATTCTAATCCAATATAATGTAATTACATAAATTCTTCATAAAAAACCTCAAGTTACATTTGATGTGAGTGAGATAAGAAAAGAAATACAAGAGAAGTTAAGAGAATGCAGGGACTTGCAAGCCCTAATTACCAAAACAATATAATCCATGCATGATCAATCATATTGGTCTAGTCCATAAACAAGCCATCATGTCATTCCATACACCCTTAACATGCATTCTCTAATGAAAAAATAAAGGTAATCATAAAAGTAGCAATTTGGGTTCCCTTAAGTTTCAATATTTGAGACTTTATGTTTAATTATTTGGCCTTTAATGAAATTCATCATATAATCAACATTTAATCTCATTAAATCAGTATATGAATATTTAGAAACACTCTCAAAAGGAAATAATGCTATTTGGGTATATATTTGATTATGTCAAATTAATTCCCAAAATTGCCTGAATAGTCAACTAGTTTTCAACCCTTTTGTTGCATGCAACTTCCATGCACAAATTTGATCTTTTAATCACATTAAAATTCAAATCCTAATAAGACTACTAGTTAATTCATAATTAAATTACCTTAATTAGAGATTAGTTTGATGCCAAATAGGATTCTACAACCCTAATTTTAATTGCATTCCAAAAACCTAGTCAAACTAAGATTAGAGAACACTTTCTTAATCCAAATTAAATTCTTCCTAAATAATTCCAAAAAATTCAAGAATTCATCCTCATCAATTTACGCATCTCAGAATCAATTTAAAATAATTAAATTCATTCATTAGACAATCCAAATTATTAAGAACTTAATTACCAAAAGCAACTTCACAAAATTGCCTAAGTACAGTCTATAGTTGCACTTGAACTTACATGGAATTTTGAGGACGATTTTAATTCGATTTTAACATGCAATTAACATCAAATAACTTCATGAATATTATATAAAAATGAAATAAGGTGCAGGCCATGGATTTACATCACAACGAATCAAACAATACAAAACAGTCCATCATATACGACATAAAACCCTAGCCGTGTACGGTTTAATTTGTGCAATTATCAAAAACGATTTTTGATCCAATTAAGTGGCTATCCAGAAGTTAAAACACATCCTAAATATGTCATAAACATGTTTGATTAATCAAATCAACCAATCAAAAACCAAACAGCCCTCATCAACTCAATTGACTATACAAGGTTTCACAAAACCCTAACAATCCAACTTTTATGCCTATTCGAACGAATTTCATGTTTAAATCTCATTTAAAGCATTCAAAAATCATCAACAATTATTAATATCATCATATTAATATGTCTGAGAATGAAATTTAAAATTTGAGGCCAAACAGAATTAATTTCGTTTTTAACAGAATGAGGGAATCCAAGTTGTTCCTTTTACACAATTTTCATTCTTTCTTCAATTAATCCAAAATTAATTCACATAGGGTGGCTCTAATACCACTATTGGATTTCTAACATGCATCACATACATAGCACAGCAGAAAATTAAAAATTTAGAAATCCTAGAACCAATGAATCATCCTATATATATTAAAATCGGATATACCAACTATTTGGATAAAGATAAATGCCTTTTTTTATTTTTTATCTTCTCCATGTTGTGGCCTTGTTTCTCCTTGTTGGGTTGTAGCGAACCATTAACATCCTAACTTGGATGTCTCTATCGATATCTATGCAAAGAGAATGAAGGAAACTAGCTATGACAATGAGTGAACAAATAACCAAGGTGATAGTATGGTTGAATGTTAAGAGAGAAGAAAAAAAGAGAATTAATTCTAATTAATTTTCTCTAATGTGGGCTGTTGTATTTTTTACCTTAAAATCCCTTTGATATGTATTATATTTGCCCTAGGGCATAAGGAATCCAATTCCAAGTAGGATACAATTGGCAAGCTATTGGCCGCGTGGGCCCGAAGAGCATCGCTAGCCTAGACTGCTTTCTGTGCTCACATTGAGCATCTCATGCTCACGATGCCTTTCATGTCCGGAAAACTTTTCCATGTCCAGGAAACTTCTCCACGTCTGCAAAACTGTCTAGTCCAAGTTTTCTCTCACTTACACCTGAATCAAATCAAAGGCCCATTTTACACTTTCATCACACTCTTCTATGCGTATAACCTAATAGGTTCTCGGTTATGTTGGCCACTCAATTTATCATATAATATTGAGCAAGTCAAGAGCGGTATCTAATCACACATCATGACCCCCAATTGACTAGAAAGGTCAATGGTCTGACTCTAACCTGATATGGAACCTCCATGAATAAGCTTGAGAACCCCTTTATATATATATATATATGAACCCCCAAAACATTAACATGAAAACCCCAAAACTCAATTCAGCAACAACCCCTAAGAAGGCTAGAAGTCAGATTACTTAGATAAATAAGATGATCAACAATTAGAATAAAGAAAACTTGTTTCTGAATTCCAATTTCAAAACACTCCACAAGAAGGTGATCAATCTACTTGAATGTTCCTTAAAACATGCATTCTACACAAGAACACAAAGATAAAAGCAAAACAAACTTTTTTGGATTAACAACTTCATAATCTGCACAACCATTAGTTCAAGGCATATTTATAGCCTTTACAAGGTTTTAATGAATTTGGAAACTAATAAAGCCTAAACACAAATAGAAACTAATCAAATCATATCCCAAATGGAAACTAATCTAACTATATCCCAAATGGAAACTAATCTAATCATATACCAAATGGAAACTAATCTAATTATATCCCAAATGGAAACTAATGAACTCTTTTAAAAGATGTAAATCTGTCAGCTCCTTATTTAGCCCATAACAAAAGTGGCCCATTATATTCTTAATTAAACCCATTAGTAACTTGGATTTGGATTAAGTTGTATTGAACTTGGACTGTACATGTTCCAAAGTTTTGATGTCCTTGTATACCTTCACTAGCTGAATTCACTAAGCCTTGTAGATGATGGATTAAGGCTTGTTGAAACTTCTTAGATCAAGACCTGGTTATAGGACCTTGAGGCACGCTAAAAGGACTAGAGACCTCTTGAGCTTGATCCTTCCCTTCTTGGTCCTCTTGTTAAGTGCTTGAAACTTGGTATATAGGCTGCTCCATAACATACCCCTTCCATAGAAAGGATTCGTCCTCGAATCTAAAGCATCACCTACATCAAACGGACTCAAATCAGTCACATTAAATGAAGCATATAATTCCTTGTCATATGTTGGATACTTCAAGGCTGCCCCACTTAACTTTTCAATAAAATACATTAGCGGTCTTTGATCCTGCATCAAAACTGCTCCAATTCCTATGCCACTAGCATCACATTCAATTTCAAAAGTCTTATCAAAGTTAGGTAAAGCAAGTAAAGGTGCATTACACAATTTTTCTTTAAGTTCATAAAATGCATGTTCTTGAGCATCACCCCAAACAAATCCAACATTTTTCTTAACTAACTCATTCAAAGGTGCGGCAATAGTGCTGAAATCCCTAATGAATCTCCTATAGAAACCAACAAGTCCATGAAAGCTCTTCACATCACTAGCATTTTTAGGTCTTGGCCATTACTTGACGGCTCTAACCTTGTCCTCATCAACCTCGGGATGATGGTAAACCTTGTCCTCTAATTGGTGGTAAACCACTTGGCATCTCCTTGGGAAACACATCTCTAAATTCCTGCAAAAGATCAACAAACACACTAGGCAAAAATGGGTTAAGTTCATTAGTTACCGAATAAGCCCCTGTGTACAAAAGTACAAATATAGGCCGATTAGAATACAAAACTTGCCTAACCTCACTTGTCCTAGCTATCAAACTCATATTCTTTACATTATACTCTTTTGGCCGAATATGCTTTTCCTTCTCTTTTCCCCTTTTCTTTTCACTCTTTTTTCTTTCACTTCCTAAAACACTCTCCTTACTCTCTTTTTTCTTTCTTTTTGGCCTCCACTTTTATTCTTTCCATTTTACATTGGTCTTCATATACTGCTTTTGAGGAAAGTGGTGTTAATATGGTCTTCCACCCATCCTTGATAAATGAATATTGAGGTACCCATCATGTGTTGTTTTTCTATCAAATTGCCATGGTCTACCAAGTAAAATTTCTCCAGCATGGATAGGAACTACATCACACAACACCTCATCCTGATATTTACCAATTGTAAATGGAATAATAGATTGTCTGTGTACCTTGACCTCACCACAATCATTAAGCCACTGAAGTTTGTATGGTCATGGGTGTGGTATAGTAGACAGCCCCAACCTATTAATCAAGAATGTACTCACTACATTAGTGCAAATCCCACCATTAACAATCACACTACATGCTTTGCCTTGAACATGACACCTTGTATGGAACAAGTTGTCCCGTTGCTCCTCATGGCAGTCCTCCTTCAATTGAATGTTAAGAGCACGCCTAGTAACTAGCACATCTCCTCTAATTGGCTCCTCAATGCTCCCCTCACTACAACTCTCCTATTCGGGCATCTCATCCTCATCACTTTCTTTGTTGCCATCTTCTTCATCAGTCACTATCTCACCATTCCGTAGGGTCGTAGTCCTTCTATTAGGGCACTCCTTGCTAATATGACCTACACCTTGACACTTCCAGCACTTAATGTCTCTATTTCTCCCTTTAGGTTCTTCGATTTTGTATTTCTCTTTGGATACCGAATCTGCCTTTCCCTTAGCAACATCATAAGCAGCCTTATTTCCACCCTTAAAATCATTCTTTCCATCCCTTTTCCAAGTACGATTAAATTTAGAATAAGGTTTGGAAACATACCTTGCTACCCCTTTTCCTTGGAGTTGCTTTTCCACCTTGATGGCAATGTGCACCATCTCTTCTAACTCCACATAAGGTTGTAAATACACTCGGTCAGCTATCTCCTTGTTTAAACCAGCCAAGAAACGTGCCATAGTGGTTTCCACATCCTCCTCTATATCAGCCCTAGTCATGATCATTTCCATCTCCTTGTAGTAATCATCCACACTCCTACTACCTTGTCTAAGAACCTGAAGTTTTTGCACAAGTTCCCTATGAAAATGCCATGGTACGAAAATCTTCCTGATTAGAGACTTGAGGTCATGCCAAGTCTCAATTGGGTACTCCAAGTTTCTTCTCCTACTATTAACCAATTGGTCCCACCAAGCAATAGCATAATCTGAAAATTGAGTAACTGCAAGCTTAACCTTCTTCTCCTCACTAAATTTATGACAATCAAATATGAGTTCCACCTTCTTTTCCCATTGTAAATAAGCCAGCGGATCTGATTTCCCTTGAAAATGAGGTACTTTAAGTTTAATGCTGCCCAAATTCCTATCTACCAAATCATCATTGCCTTGGTTTCTACCATAAAATGGACTTTCTTGCATTCTTCCTCTACCTCTTCCTAAACCTCGGCCTCTTCTTCCTCCACCTCTAGGTACACCCATTCTAGCAAAAGCATCGTCATCATTATCTTCATTGTAATCCAAGTATTCAACTTCCACATCATCTGCTTGAGGTATTCGGTTTCTACTGCCCCTATTTCCCCCATTGTGATTCGGTGTGGCTCGTTCAACAGCTTGCAGCCTTGCCTCCATGCTCTCTAATATGTCCCTCATAGCCACCATATTTCTATTAAGATGTGCAAACTTTTCTTGTTGAGCCTCACACAGTCTAGCTTCATCAATATGAACAACATCATTTTCTCCACTTTGGTTTGACATTGCTATAAAAGAATGTTAGAAAACAAAGAGAAAAAGGAAATAATTCAAGGACCTCACAAACATTCCCTCACGTGTTTCACCTCAAATGATGTGGGGTGGTCACTCGTGTTTAACTCAAACAACATGTCACTCAAGGCTTCCTCACACCACTCTAGCTAATTCTTTTTATGTTCTTAGGTGAATCGTACTTTTTAGAACAATTCAAAT
>CATIWF010005211.1:0-16225 GCA_949630135.1 Balakata baccata | reverse complement strand
CTTCTATGCAAATTGTTCATAACACTTGCATCTCAAGCATTAAGGGAAGGAAAATAGATATCCCAAACTTTGGCAACCTATTAGATTTGAGAACCATTCTCAGTTTTATGCCAGTCAAGGAAGCTTAGGTTAGTCAAAATGTATGACTCATGATTACGCATTGATTCATATTGAATGATATGATTCTAACAAATTAGATGTAAAGATCGAAATTGTAGAAATGTGTACATGAGTGAACGTATGATATTAGGTCTTTACTAAAACGCATTATGGTTCCTACTATTTTATTGCGAACCCATGGCCCTCACTATAGATATGGGAGAACTTATATATAAGTCCTCCTAGTGGGTCGATATCCAATTTGCTAAGAATGACCTTGAGGCAACTCAACAAACCATCCTTAGTTTAATTGGTAGGTATCTGATCCATACCAATTGCATTTCCATGCAACTATCGAATCTTGTGCCATCAACTAATTGATGTGTTCACACACATTGGGCTATCAGCTCTTGATATGTGTATATCTCATGTACACTTACCCAACTTCACCTCCAATACACATTGACCTTGGCGTAAATCTAACAAATCAATGGTTTTGTTAAGTCCAACCCATTAATCATGAAATCTAATTTCAATGGTTCGAACATATTCTTATAGAGTGAGCTTGAGGCAACTCAACAATTCTAACTCTAGAAGAACTTTGGTTCTCCCCATATTAATGGAAGGCGTAAGACATAATTGTTTATTTAGCGAAAGATTTTGTTAATTTAGTCTCATCATGTTATTACTGCATGCTTTTATATATCATACATTCATCACATGAATATATAAAGATAGTTACATTAACTATATGATATGATTATGGACATACTAAAATCAACCTCTTGAGCCATAAAGAGATTGACTAGGTCTTACCTAGGTATATGTATGAATTACAACTCAAAAATAGAAATCAAATTCTTACTTCTAAGTCTTCTTGTTTATGGCACCATCTCCTTTGTTTCTTGCTCTTTTGCATCTCCATTCTATCCTAATACTATGTAATCTAATTACATATTTCAAAATAGAAAACCTCAATTTATATTTGAGGGGAGTAAGATGAGAAAAGAAAAACATGAGAAAAAAGAGATAGGTAGGGACACGTAGGCTCTATTTACCATAAAACAAAATTCATGCATTCTTAATCATATTGGGCCTAAGTCCATAATCATCCATCATGTATTTCCATACACCCCTAGCATGCATTCTCTAATGCATAAAATAAAATAAAATAGGTAGTGATAATTTTGGATTGCAAATTTGAAAGTTGATTCAACACTTGAATCAAAATTGCCTACTTTATTGTTTCAGTCAATTTAATTTTGTATGTCATTTTAATATGGAATTTAATAATTAATAAAATTAAATTAAATTCCATATTTTCAGAATTAATTCTAAATTAATTCACCTTAAAATCAAATTATTATGATGTAAAAAATTAAACAATTTAATTTTAATATGCCACTTTCTAGTCATATTAGATATGCCATTTGCTCAACTTAAATTAATTTCCAAAAATTTCCAAAATTTTCAGAACTTCAAATCATCATTCTAAGCATTTTTAGATCAGCTCAAGTCCATCAAAATAATTTTGACACAAGCCAAAATCATTAAGACAAAAGAACCAACATATAAGACGCTCAAAACGACCCATTTACCGTCTAGAATTAATTTGGAAATTTAAATTCGAGCAAATTAATTTTGGCATGCATCTAACATCAAAATAACATATTTTTAATCACATAAAAAATATTTTAAGGTGCTGAAAATGAAATATTCATATACAAAAAAAAATTCAAACAAAATAGTTATGCGGGGTACCCAAAATAGTCATGTTTCGGTGTTTGTTTGAAAAATTAACTAAAACAATTTTTAATTTATTATTGGACACTTACAGAGGCTTAAACACATTTTCAATATGTCTAAATAATTTTTTTCATAATTAAATTACAAGAAAAATATGAACAGCCCCAACAATTAAGCCAAACAACATCACATTTTCATCAACTATGCAATTTTCAACAATTTTGTAATAAATTCGAAATTAATTATTTGAATCATATTCAAACCATTTTTCAATCAATATAATTATCCTCAATCATCTCACGATCATATCATAGAAAGAAAAATATGTAAAATAAATTTTACAAATTAATTTCAATTTTACAATTTAAAAGATCCAAAATCATCAAAACCATGCAATCCAATTGCACCTTAAATTAAAATTAATTTTAATCGGCACAAGGTGGCTCTAATTCCAATGATGGGTTTTGAGCATATATCACATACATATTACGCAGTGGAAAATAAAAATTTTTAAAACCAGAATCAAAGGATTATACATGTGCTAATTAAAATTAATTTAACCAATGAAAATTCAGAATTTATATCTTTATAATTTCTAGATTTTTCTTCAACTTCTCATCTTGTTGGGTTGTAGCAAACCACAACAATCCAATATTGGATTGTCTCTAACAATATCCACGCGAAGATGAGAGGATGAAAACCATTAAGGAGATGGCTTGAACATACCTCAAAGTACTAGCAATGGTGTATGCTCATATGAAAAGAAAATTAAACTCTTTAATTTTCTTGTTGTCTCCAAAAATTTTTCTTCTCCTAAAAGTTTTTCCATATCTATTTTATGTCTTTTGGGGTCTTTTAGATCCAAAAGAAAATCAGAAAAGTAGATCAAAATTTAAAAGAGAAGAATTTGAAGAGGCATGAATAGTGTCATGACAATTTTGGCTAATTTAAGGGAATTAGTGTGTTGCTGCGCGCGCAGCAGCCCACCGGCCAATAGGCAAGCCAGCGGGCCCGTCAACCCCCCGAGCAATTTTTTCCTGTGATCTTATCATGAACCTACTCGAAATAATTCTTTCATATTTTTGATCTCATCCAAAGCCATTTTACTCATTTTTTACATCTCCAAAGAGTGACCCATTAGGTTTCCGGTTATGTTGTCCACTTAAAATTATCAAATAATTTAAGCAAGTCATGAGCGGTATCTAGCAACATATCATGACTCCCAATTGACCGAAAAGTTAATGGTTTGACTACGAACCTTACCATAGACAATAATATGTGCAACTCGTCCTTTCACCATTGCTATACCCCACTCGGTTCAGAGCATGGACTATGTGTCAGCTCCCGCTAGATTGACTACATCACACCTAGCCCAAGTGATTTTAGATCTTGTCACTGAGACTCATTACTCAATTAGACATGTCACTGAAGACCATCTTCATGACAGTTCCACTCTAGCCAGAAATTCCTAAGTAATGATCCCAACAAGAGGCAGTAGGTATACTCTCCCTCTATCAGGAATGGTGAATCCTCTGTTGGCTACCCAATTACCTTCGAATACCTCAAGTTGTACCTAATCACCACCCTATGAGCGACCTCTATGAGGCAATAAGAAATGAAGTCAAAGCATAGAATCAGTATCCAAGATATCCTTGAGTACCTCAAGTCTAAGGATATATGCACCATTGCTATTATAAGACTATCATTGATATTTGAATAGATAATCCATATGATTGTCTCATAGCAGGTCATCCAATATACTTGATTACTCTTAGCAAGCATCCACACGTTAACTTTGAACATCTCATGCTCACAACTTATGAGATCTACTGCTTAATCCAATCAAGGAATATAACATATGCTAGTCTATTCGGATCAACAATGTCCCGTCTTGTTGATCCTATGACTAGGGATAATTTAGATACTAACATAATTACACATGATAAGAATCTTATTATCATGATCTCATTGTGATTTCCTTCATGCTATATTTCATATCATGGACTTTCATTAATCAGTTTAAAATCTATATCAATTCATATACAAATGAATGCTAATATAATAAAAGAAAGCCTTTATGAATGTGTATACTAAGTGCTTGAAGCGATTGCCTTTTGGGCATATCTCTAACAATTCCTCTGAGCTTCCTTAATCATCTAAAGTAAAGTAGGTTGAATCACCCATAATTCTACTAAAGTCTTTCGACTCAAGGTATCGACCACTGCATTAGCCTTTCTTGGCTGGTAGTCTATCACATAGTCATAATCTTTTATTAATTCCAACCATTGCCTCTGCCCAAGGTTAAGCTCTTTCTGCAAGGATAGGCATTTTAAACTCTTCTTATCTATATAAATATAACATTTCTCTCCATACATATAGTGTCGCTAAATCTTCAAAACAAATACAATAGCGGTTAATTCCAAATCATGTGTCGCATAATTATGCTCATGCGGTTTTAATTGTTTAGAAACATATGCAATTAGTTCCGGTCTAGGTTAATTCATGGGTTAGGCTATAACATTCATATAATTCAACATTTTTATTTCAAAACATGACATTTATTATACATATATGTCAGTCAATTTATCATACATCAAATCACTGTACATAACATAATCATATACCAGATATCAATCACAACTCAAAACAATTAGTCATTTCATTTCATAATAACATATATAATTGATATTTTAACCATTTTATATTAACATTATACAAATTCATTAAATACGATTATGACAATTGCCATAAAGTTTGCATAAACAGAGGCTAATGCTTGTTCGCGTCTGCCGGTCTTTTAACTTTGTTCGGCACAGGCGCTTGTGGTGAAAATTGGCTTAACAAAGAATATTTAAATAAATAACAAGGTTTGGATAATGCTAATTCCGTTACATAATTAAAATAAATTTTCTTAAATAAAATTTTGTGTCTCTCACATCAATTTATTTTTTTATTATATTATTATTATTATTATTATTTGCTTTTTCATATCTCTATCAAATTTATATTATTAATCTTTTAATTATGTAAAATTATACTTTTGGTAATGAATTGTTTTGAATTCCAAAATTTATATTTTGTGTTCTTTTTGTCTTTAGATCTAATCTTCCAATTATTATTATTATTATTATTATGTTTTATTTTTATTTTTTTTCAAAGTTTTGGCTCCAACATTTCCAGCTCTAAATTCCACATCTTTGTAGCTTTCACAATTCTCTTCAGGCAGTTCCAGCCAAAATCACAAGGAAGACCAAATTCTCATATTTCTTACAATTAAAATTTTAATTAATTTTCTTGATATTCCTTTAACTCTCTTAATTCCACTTTTGGTTCAATAAGTCACAAAACCTTCCAATTTAGTCCTCCACAATTACGGTTTAAATAAATTTTGGTCCCAATCATTTGCAACTCCATCAAGTTTTCTCAAAGTCCATACCAATTTCAATCAACAATCTCATATGGTCTCTTTTGTTTTATTTTCATTTATTATTAATATTATTATTGAACTTGAATATCTTTTGCAACCAACACCACACCGTCACAGTGAAAGTGTCTTATATGGATTATAAAAGCAATAAAATGTAATAGGGAAAAGTAGAATAAAGGAAGAAAAATGAAAAAGCAACAAAATAGCCAAGTCTCAATGATATCGACCAAATAGAAAAATAAGAATTTATTATTATTATTATTATTATTATATTTTATTTTACTCAACTATACCTAATCCGAAGGAATCTCAATCAAGGTTTTCATGGCGAAGAATATAAAGGAATATGATAGAATAAAGAAAACTTGGAAATTTAAAATGAATATTCAAAAATTTATGACACAAGATCAATTAATAAGAAGATAAGGAACTAAAATTTTCCTTACCTTCAATTAAATTTCTTTACACCTATAATTTTCAGAATCACTTTTCAAGATGGTTGTTGTTTCAACCCTTTCTTTAAGGAAGAATCACTCTTTCTTCCCTCTATTTCAACCTCAACTCAAGCCTAGCAGTGTTAAATGATGAAAATTTAAGAGAGAAATAGAATAAATTTGGGGAAGATGGTGAAAGTGCTCGGTTGCACAATGAAAGAAAGAAATGGGTAGGCTGAGAATAAGAAAGAAAAGAGAGAAAAAGAGATGGAATTGAAAAAATCATTAAAAGTAACTAAAGGTTGATTTTTTTCTTGTTTTGTGGTGGTGGTGGTCGGCCAAATAGGTAAAAATCTGAATTTTTTTTTATTATATCATTTTGTTATATTTTATTTTGTTTTAATTTAATAACATTTGTCATCTCATTATTTTATAAAGTTAAATTTGACACTTAATCCATTTTACCATAGAATTATTTCTATATAATTCTTCTATTTATTCTTTTTTTTTAATTTTTAACATTTAACCACCAAAATTTTTAATTATTTCGATTAAATCCGTACTTTATAATTTTAATTTCTTTAATTTCATAACCTAATTTAATAAATTTTGTACAATTAAATACGCTAATATTCACTGAATAATTTATTCTATTTATTAACGCTCTTGGTACATTTAGTTCATTACTTGCTAACGAAGCAAAAACTGCAAAATTCTAAATTTAGTATTTTTTTTTCGATATTTGTGCAAGATTTTACTGACATGTGTGTAAGATTAATTTTTATTACTCATACATGGTTTGAATTTGGACTCCGATCATATCGCTTGTATTTCGGTTATTGATACGTCTGACGTTTCCGGTCGGAGCCTAAATTAGCGGACATGATATGTACAAATTCAAGAGCAATCAAGTTTTTATGGGCTAAATCATATTCGACTACATATAATTGTTTATTTTCGCTAGGAGTATTCGCAGATTGGGTTGGTGCAGGTTAGACAAAATATTCAATCTAATCCACAATTTACGGATTGAAAATTTTTCTATCCAACCTAATTCACGAATATACAAAAACCAATTTAATCCACAATTGCAGATTGAATTGGATTGATTTGTGATTTAATTCGATATACTTTTTACATTTTTTAATAATGATATTAATGGTTCATAAACAAATATCCATAATATCCCACAAACTTTAGTTTACTACATAATTTAATATGACGTCATATTATAAAAATTACAATAGAAATTTTCTAAAAAAATACAACAAAAATTATAATCAAATTACTCCATTGAAATTCAATAGCATCAAAAATTCAACATAAATGAGACTGCAACAATATAACCTACACTAAAAATAAATACAGAAAATTTAGATTTTTTAAATTTGAATTAAACATAAAAAAAATGTAAAAATGTCATTTAGTGTGGTTGTGGCATGAAGATAAAAAGAAAGTGTGTGTGAGCGGCTATCGAAGGGAAATTTGACTTCAATTGAATATTAGGGTTCATAGAAGGGAATGTAAGTTTTATATATTTAGTATTTTCTTAATAATATTAAATATATTATAATTTTAATATATAAAACTATAAATATTCACTATTTATGAATTTCAAAATAATAATCCATATTTAACAAAATTTTAAATTATTGTAGTGATTATATTATAAATTCAAAAATATTATTTTAATAATATTAATTACATTTTTATAATGATTATATTTATAAAATATAAGAAATTTTCAGTTATACATAATTTATTAATTTTCTAATTATACAATATATTTTTATATAAATAAATATAAATTTATTTTTACTTTTTTAATAAGATAATAATAAATGTAAAGATATATATGATATATTAGAATTTAGAAAAAAATTTGATTTCAAATTTGCATTATGAATATAAAAAATTAGTATAAATAAATATATATTTATAATATTTATTATATATATATAGATATACAGGTTATACGAATTGCAAATTTAAATATAAAAAATTCAACCTAATCCATAAAATGCGGTTTGAAAAAATGCAAATTAATCCAATTTACTATATTTTTTAAATGATGGTTTGATTACAGGTTTATTCGGATTAGTTCGGTTTGAGTGGGTTGTACGGTTTGTAAACACCCCTAATTTTCGTTATTTTGTCTTCTTGACTGATTTTTAATTTAAGTTTTCTCTTATATTCTGTTTTTTTTTTCACTTTAGTATTTAATATTTAAAAGTACAACATACCATAATATATAATATATGACAAGATGGAAAAAATATATGCATTTGAAATAAACGAGCTATTCTTGAATATTTTTAACTGACAAATAGCATATATATGATGAAAATTTAAATTTTCAAAATATAAAATAGACTGAAAAAGAATTATAAGAGTCAATATAGACCAAAAATCAATAAATAGACAAAATGATGGAAATAAACAGTTACAAATTACTTGATATGTTTTTTAACATGCGATATATAAAAATTTTCTACAATTTTCGGACAGATCTTAGAAACATCTTTAAAGGTACGAAAACTAAGACTGAAACAAAAGAGTGAAATTCAATTTTTGTTCAAATATATGAAACTCAGTTTTTGTGAAACAAAAGTAAAAATAAAATAAGAGAAGAGAATAAAATAAACCAACACCCCAAATTTGTAGTGGTTCGGCCTACACGCCTACATCCACTCTCCAAAACACAGTCTTCAGATTTTATCTTCACTGACTTTTTTTAGAGGGCAAGAGTCAAGCCGATGTTACAAGCATAATCACCCTAAGCCTATAGTTGCAACTATTTATAAAGTAAAGATTGTCAAACACTTGCTAGCTCTATCCTAAGAGCTAACCAATCTCACAAACACAATCACTCAAGAATGACAATGTAAATATCCTCACGAAGATGATTACAAACAGTAACTTATAATCAAAATTTGAGGAAGATGATAAAAAATGAATGAAGTGCAAGTATTTGAAGAGTGATTAGAACAGTAGACACTTTCGAATAGAGCACAATCCCTTTTTGCTCGCTCAGTTTTTTCTCACTACAAAGTGCTTTAAATGGACTTGTATTTATAGTTTCTTTTCTCACTTCAAAATGCTTTAAATGGACTTGTATTATAGTTTCTTATTAAAACATTAATTGTCACGTTTTTTTATAGAAAGCTGAAAAGTTACCCATATTTTATCATTTGGCTAACAGTAACTTTTTAAAAGTTTTTAACCTGTTTAGAATACTGTTTTTGTGTTCTATACGTGAAAAATTTTACAACACATTTTTGATAATTTTTGTAAAGCTAATTTAATGCATGTAAAACGGAATTTTATTGCAATTTTAAATAAATGATGCATGATTTAATTTTCTCAAAAATTTATTTTACATAAATTTCCTAAGAAACTAATTGATCTTCAATATTTCTTCAAAAATTGGTGTTTCTCCTATCTTCATTCTTGTCATACTTCAAAATTTTAACTTTTTAATCCTGCATTGAAATTATTAGAACATACAATGGCAAGGTTGTTTAGGCTTTTATTATCATCAAAACAAGATATTGTAGCCTTTACGCAACAAAATCTCAGTCTGACCATCTCAAGTTATTTAAATCAAGCAGTAACGTAAAATGCATTCTTCACCAATATCCTTCATATCCTATCTTATCAAGTTCACAATTCAGTAAGGAAAAAAAAAAGGAAGATTAACTTTGCTCGTATATTCACTTCACATGGTTTGAGTGTCATTTATCTATAAGTCTTGCATAGACACATAAGTCGGTCAGTGACACCACCTTACCTGAGTGTGGATAAAGAGTATTATTAGATGGTTGATGCTTCCATTGTGAGAATAATATGTGACTAATTGTAACATTAAGAAAAGATCCAGGTTCATATGCTTAATGCAGCTTCTAAATGACGTCTATGAAACATGAAGTGAATTTGAAATGAAAAATAAAACAAAACAAAGCTTGAGTTCACTTGTATATGAGAAATTTCAGCTACTCAAATGTTCATGGAACATTAAATTAAATTCAACAGTCTAATAACATCAGGATCTTGTTTTTACCCCCTAACATTGGACTTTAGTCTTCTATGAAGTCACACAATGTACATCAAGTAAAATTCACCTCTACATCACATCGGACTAATGAACAGAAGAAAGACTCGAATACATACGAAATTTTGGACCTTGCTGAGAAACTCAGTGCCAAATGTGCCAATCAAAGATACCAACCCCATAATTAGATCCTACATAACATGTATTTGCACTTGCCAACATTATTTATCCTCATCTGCAAGCACAAAATGCAGATAATTGTCGTTCAAATAGCCCTATGACGACTGCTGTCAATTAAAACTCCCTGAAAAGAAGACTCTAAATGCAACACCAAGCCGATTCCTGAAATATGCTGGGATAAAGCACACCCTCCACAAAATCCGGATTGATCCAATATCACAGGAGTACAGGACTCGTAATTGACGCCATGGGCAAGCATAGAAACATTGCCGTTCCCCAGAATGGCATCACATCAATGTCTACCTTTAAATGCTAACATGGAAACACAGACTGCTACCATCAACTTAATTACACAAGTAGAAGCCCGTAACAATTGATGAACAGCATAAACAGCGAATACCCATCAATCCCAATCACTAGAAATACACCGAGTAGCAACATCAGAAGCTTTTTGGAACTGGAGATTCAGGGCCAAGACCAGTTTTCTACGTTGAAGATTACCAACAACAACAGCTAACACAGCCATCACAATCAAGACCCTAAATTAAAATCTAACAGAACTACCAGTAAACACCACTTTAACAAGTACCCATTAGCTAAACAAAAGCAGAAAAAGAAATAGAGGATCAATTACAAAGTCAAATATTACCCCAATTCAATCATCCCCGGTAGGAAAGAGTGTGAGAACCTTCCTTCCTCCATTCCCATTTGCTGATTCCAAATCATCCACATATCCTGGAACTGTATTGTGCACTGGCGCCCCCATCCTGTGCACAGGTTGCTGTGACTGTCTAGGCAGAAAGGGATGCTCAAATTGCCCATTTGGAGGTGACCCAAAAGGCCCCATCTGCCTGTGGTACTGACTCTGCAACTGGGGATGTGCCACTGCCGCAGCAGCTGCCGCCATTTGCTGCTGATGATGGTGGTGTTGCAGTGCTGCCACCGGCACAAAAGGCAAGAAGTGGTCGGAATTAGGCCTACCGGGATGCAAGAAATGAGCAGGCACTGGAGAACTCGCAAATAGATGTTCAGTGGCTGCATCGGAGCCGGCAGTCAATCCCCCTCCACCACCACCACCAGTACCATTAACACCCCCAGCACCACCAGATGACAACCCCTGCATCCTTTTCAGATACAACCTGTACTTCTGCAAGTGACTAGCTACGTTTTCTCTAGTTAATCCATCTACACTCATGAGCTGCATTATAGTCTTAGGGACAGCATTTTTGATCCCCAAGTGCGCCACAGCATCCACAAACCTCTTATGCAGCTGCGGCGTCCACACAAGCCGAGGCCGCTTAAGGGTTCTAGCAGGCTCATCACCGGCTGCCCCAGAACCCAAGTCAGCAGAATCGGCAGCATACTCCGCCGAGTTGGGTTGGGAAGCCACCAAAGGGTTGTTTGGGGAAGGGGCGGTGGCAGTGGGCGGAGGTGGAGGAGGAGGAAGGGGCTGATTCTGTTGAAGTGAGCCGTTGTTGGTCGCGGTATTAGTATGATTTCTGATATCGAAAGCAAGAGCAAGATCAGGAGTGATTAGGGTTTGAGATAAGGGCATAAGCTCTTCAGGTGAAGGGAGCTCTTCTTCCCATCTAGAAAACCAATTAGAATCATCCTCCCTCATCTCCTCCCCTAAATTTTGGCCCAAACCCAAATCCCAATTCACTCGCTTCTTCCCTTATTCGATCTGAAGTAAAAAAGAGATTTTTGGGATTTGGGTATTCAATGCACCAATCAAAAAGGAAAAAAACTGATGAAAAGGGATGTGGGTTTACAGAGTGGGATATCAAAGTACCCAAAAAAAAAAAAAAAAAACAATACAATCTTTAAGAGAAAGACTACAACTTTCTCTATCTAAAATTAGAATTCAGATGAGATGAGAAGGCAGGACGGCGGAGACACAGTAGACCGGTGGTGTTGACAAATTGCGAGGGGCAAGAGAAGAGAAGAGAAGAAGAAGATGAAGATGATGATGATGGAGAGAGGTTCGAGGCGGATCTTGTTTTCTTCTTTTCAGCTTTTATTAGGGGTACTGTTGCTGATGCTTTTCTTATGATTTTTATGGTGAGGGAGTTTTTATTGTTTTTCCGGGATTTGGGGGTCTCTTGAGAGTGAGTGTTTCAGCTTACAACGAGTTTTTAAGATTTTCCCATTTTTTTCCTTAAAAAAATGGAAAGTTTCGTTTTTAATTAAAATTTTCAATCATCTATTATCCCCCACCTTCTGTCAAAACTATCTCCATAGCAAGTATATCCACGCGCCGCTACAGTTTTGGGACTGGACAATATGAATTTAATACTAACAGCCAAGTGATGGCGATTGGCGAATTCAAGAATAAGTCCCATTCTACTATTTCATGATATGGCAGCTTGCAGGGGATAATCTGTACTTGGAAATTTTGTGGTCACAGGGAATGTGAGATAGACGCGCGGAGGAGCAAAAGTAGAAAGGAAGTCTGATAGAACAAAGATGGTTCGTACGGGAACAAGAGGAGGGATTAGGAAGAGAGAGAAGAGGGCAAGGTTTGGTGACTTCGTGAGATTTGATTTTGGGTTGGTATTTGTTTTTGATTGGGGAATCAACTGAGTTAATGTTTGGTTGTGAGGATAACTTAAAAATTATCATTTTTTTTTCTCTTTTTTCCTTTCGTGGGATGTTTTTTGAGCTGTAGACAGAATCGCATGTGAACCCTACTTTTATTCTTTCAAGTTTTAACCTTATTCAGGGTTTCTATTATTCTTTAGAGATGCAAATTTTTTTTTTTATGAAGTTCGTGAAATTCCAATATAGACAATTATTAGTGGCTAAATGTATTTTTTACCATTTTAATTTAAATTAGTAGAAACTATATATATATATCAATTTTGAGCCAATTGCGGAGTCCATTTTATTGGATTGTAACTCGCTATATATTATTAGTATATTATTATTATACCAAGAAAAAGTCTTGTCCAGATTCGGTTCATGACTTTTTTAATGTATAAGTTATAGACTGTTACATAAATAAAATGATCATTAATTTTTTTTTTTCTTTTGTAAAGAAAGGTGAGCAAAGCTCACAAGCAAAATAAGCTAACGAATATGAGTGATCCGACGGAGATCATGCAACAAGCAAGTACTAATGCCAGGAGGAGGAGATAAAAGAACAAGGCATCAAATCCTAAATTTCCTTGCCTCAGCAGCCATGAAGTCAACTGCAAAGTTAGCTTTCCGGTAGATATAGGAGATATGAATCACTTCAAAATGCAATAGCAGGCTTTTTATAGCATGGAGAATAACACAACAGTTTCCTAGAGCATTCCAATGGCCTTGAATCATCTCAACAACACACTTATTATTTGATTCAACTTGGAGTTTAGAGATATAGAGATCCTCAGCCAACTTCAAACCTTCATAAACTGCCTAAAGTTTGGCTTTGATAACATCACATTAACCCACATTGAGAGCAAAACCTCTAATCCAAGAACCATTACTCTTACGAAGCCAACCCCCTCCAAAAGCTTGCCTAGTAATATGAGTAAATGATTTGTCAGAGTTCAACTTGACAAACCCATTAGGAGGATAGTTCCACACAACTATGAAAGGTTGATGTGGCATAAAAGAAGATCCCAAGTCAATCCTAGCCACCACCTAAACAATGCCTTAAACTGGGACTCAATTTCCTTCAAAATTTGCTCTGTGGACACAATATCATTTTGGAAAATAAACTCATTTCTTCTACACCAAATACACCAATATGCCATTTCAAAAGTTATGCTCCAGTGAATACCATCAATGGACAAACTAGTTAGAATATTGGACAAAGTCCATTCTTAGATAGAATTAGAAGAATCAAAGAACTCAGGCCAAATTTCAAGAGGGAGAAGATGTTGCCAAATTGGCTTGACCCATCCACAATCTCTCATAGCATGAATAGTCGTCTCACTACCAGCTCCATAGATTGCACAAGTAGCATCAACTGCCTCCTGCACCTTTCATTATTTATGAGCAATCGATTGTGATACAAAAGCCATATAAACATCCTTATTTGTTGCAGCCCCTTCCATTTCCAAATTCTATTCCACACAGATGAAGATATTACAGAGTCATCATCGACAAGGCGAAGATAAGTCGATTTCAAGTTATATAGACCCAAAGTATAGGTTGCTAATAAAACTCATCCTGCCCTATATTTGGTAAAGGAGGAAGAATAACAGTTATGTGAAGAATAACAACATTTGGAAGCTTTTCAAAATGACCTCAGTCCTAAGATCCATGAAGAGTGGTAAAATTTGCTATTGACTTTTGAAGATCATTTGTACCAACGGTAATAAGAGCCACATCATGCAAAAGCTCTATACCCTAGAATCTAGTGCTTAGTCTAAAAATTAACATTTCTATCATCACCAATTGCCCAACAAATATTAGCTTTCATGTCCTCCCAAACCTAATAAATGTTTCTCCAAATCACAATATACTTGTTAAGAGCGAAAACACTATATTTTAAATCACATATGATTTTATGTTTAACTGAGATAACTTGAACACAAAGCTTGTCTTTGCGAGTCATAAAAATCCAAGCTAATTTAAGAAAACGGGCCTTATTCAATTCCTCTAGGGATCTTAGGCATATAAACATATAAACACTTCAAAATCATATAAACATATTTTTAATTTTTTCTAAAAAAAATAGTCTTTAATTTTATTTTCCTATTGTTCTCTTTCTTATCTCCCTTCCATCTCACTATAATTACTAACACGAATGAAAGTATTTATGGTTCATATAGTTCCAGTATTAATTAAGCTAAGGATTAACATGTTGCAAAATTGTGATTAATGGACCATTTTGAGAGATAAATTCGGGTGATTTTGAATATGTGAGGACTGTGAATTGTGATATTTATATGCTCAAAATGGTCTATATGTGAATTAAAATTGAAGCTCAAAATAAACTTCTTGCTAAGGAGAAAGAAAGTGACATAGGATGTCTTGCCTGTGAAACTGTATCTCGTGCGCAATATGTGGTTTCTGGAATGGTGTCTTATAAGCTTATTCTGTACAAAGGTTACAGAAATGAATATGACTTTCAATGGTCATAATGTGAATGTTAAAAAGATTAATTTGTAGCATTATTAGATATTTATTCACAAATGATACTTTTGAGTTTCCTCCACACATATGTTACAAAATTCAATATGGTTATTTTGGACCATAATATGGATGTTACAAGAACATTATGGGTAGCCATAATAGACATTTTAATCACAACAAATCTTCTCTCCTCACATAGACAGAACCACTTGATCTAATTTATAGTGATGCATGTGATTCAAAATTTGTTCAAATAAGATGTAAAAACAAATATTTTATCTTATTTGTAGATGATTGCACAAAGTATTGTCATGTGTATTTGCTTAAGAGCAAAGATGAGGATATAGAGAAATTTAGACTCTAAAATTAAGGTTGAGAATCAACTCAAAAGGAAAATCAAGGTATTAAGAAATGATTGTGGTGGTGAATATGTAACACCGTTTGGTAATTTCTGTGCACAATATGGAATTATACATGAAACTATAGTACCTTATTCACCTCAATGTAATGGTGTGGTTGAAAGGAAAAATCGTGATGCAATGCTGATAAGTATTGGGTTGCCTAAAAACATATGGGGGGAAGCCATATTGTCATCTAATTACCTTTTAAATAAGGTGCCCCAAAGTATGCGAGACAAAACCCTTTATGAATCATGGAAAGGAAGAAATCCCTCCCATAAATACATATAGAACCTCAAACTTCTAGTGAGATTGTAAATTCTTTAGAAAGTCTTCTCTGGAAAGAAGCCATTAAGGTGAGGTTGATTTCGTCATATAAAATCATACTTGGGAATTAGTAGATTTACCTCCAGGATGTAAACCACTAGGATCCAAGTGAATCTTCAAAAGGAAGATGAAGGCAGATGGTTCAATTGATAAGTATGAAGCTAAGCTTGTGATACAAGGTTACAGAAAAAAGGAAAACCTAGATGATTTTGATACGTATTCTCATGTAACTAGAATCAATTCTATAAGAATAATTATTGTGATTACTGAGTTGCGCAATCTTGAAATACATCAAATGGATGCAAAGACTGCTTTTTTAAATGGAGATTTAGATGACAAAATCTACATGGTACTGTCACGTCCGCGATATAGACCCTGATCGTATACGCGTATTACTGTCGTTTGTACCGCAGTACAGAGGCGTACCGACCAGAGTCTAAATACGGACATATGAGTATGAAAAATTTAATTTAATATGATAATATGACGCTTAATA